>PVJI01007148.1:0-80276 GCA_004026765.1 Micronycteris hirsuta | reverse complement strand
CACAGCTTGCTCACCTGGGAATCTCCAAGCCCAGCACAGGTAGCAGCCATCTCAGATCGCTTTATAGTTCAGGCAGGGTGGCCCTGGGAAAAACATAGGTTGGGGCTGACCTTGGCCTGCACCACACAGGAAACCCCAGGGCCAGCGCAGCCACTGGACAGCTACAGACCATGTCAGAGCACCACTACCCTGCCTCTGCGTAGTTGATCCCCCAAGGTGGGTGAAGGTTGGTGGTCAGTGGTCACAGCCAATCCTTGAAGCTGACTAGCATGGGTAAATCCCTCCCATTGGTCTACCAACAGCAACCACAGCTCAACTGGAAGAGAAGGGTGTACTCAGCCCACATGAAGGGTGAACCTCAAGTACCCAGCTTGGGTGATAGCAGAGGCTGTGCCACTGGAACCTACAAGACACCTGCTACATCAGGCCACACTACCAAGACACAGAGTCAAAGCAGCTCTACCTAATACATAGAAACAAGCACAGGGAGACAAAGAAACATGACCCAAATGAAAGAACAGATCAAAACTCCAGAAGAAGAGCTAAATGAAATGGAGATAAGCAAACTATCAGATGCAGAGTTCAAAACACGGATGGTCAAGGAACCTAGTAAGGACCTCAGCAGCATAAAAAGGTCCAGTCAGAAATAAAGGATACACTAATTGAAATAGAGAACAATTTACAGGGAAACAACAGTAAAGTGGATGAAGCCGAGAATCAAATCAATGATATGGACCATAAGGAAGCAAAAAACAACCAATCAGCCCTGGCTGGTGTAGCTCAGTGGATTGAGCACGGGCTGGGAACCAAGGGGCCCCGGTTCGATTCCCAGTCAGGGCACATGCCTGGGTTGCAGGCCAGGTCCCCAGTGAGGACCATGTGAGAGGCAACCATACATTGCTGTTTCTCTTTCTCTCTTCTTCTCTCCTTTCCCTCTCTCTAAAAAAATAAATAAAATCTTAAAAAAAAAAAACAATCAGAACAACAAGAAGAAAAAAGAAAATAAAAAAATGAGGACAGGATAAGCAGCCTCTGTGACAACTTCAAGAGGTCCAACATTCGCATCATAGGGGTGCCAGAAGAAGAAGAGAAACAGCAAGAAATCAGAAATCTATTTGAAAAAATAATGAAAGAAAACTTCCCTAATTTGGTGATGGAAATAGACATGCAAGTCCAGGAAGCACAGAGAGTCCCAAATAAGATGGACCCAAAGAGGCCCACTCCAAGTCACATCATAATCAAAATGCCAAAGGTTAAAGATAAAGAGAGCATCTTAAGACTATCAGCTGATTTCTCAAAAGAAACTTTGCAGGCTAGAAGGGACTGGCAAGAAATGAAAAGCAAGGACCTACAGCCAAGATCGCTCTACCCAGCAAAGCTATCACTTAGAATTGAAAGGCAGGCCCTGGCTGGTGTAGCTCAGTGGATTGAGCACAGGCTGGGAGCCAAAGGGTCATCGGTTCGATTCCCAGCCAGGGCACATGCCTGGGTTGCGGACCAGGTCCCCAGTGAGGGCCAAGTGAGAGGCAACCATACATTACTGTTTCTCTCCCTCTCTGTCTCCCTCCTTCCCCTCTCTCTAATAATAAATAAATAAAATATTTAAAAAAAATAAAAAAATAAAATAAAAGAATTGAAGGGCAGATAAAGAGCTTCCCAGGCAAGAAATAACTAAAGGAGTTAATCATCACTAAACCATTATTATATGAAATGTTAAAGGGGCTTATTTAAGAAAAAGATCAAAACTACAAACAATTATTAAAATGGCAAAAATGCATATCTATCATCAATTAAATCTAAACAAGCTAAGCAAACAAGAAGAACAGATCCAGAATCACGGATACAGAGAGCATTTTAATGGTTGCCAGATGGGAGAGGGATGTGGGGGGATGGGTGAAGAGATGAGGGAATTACGAAGTACAAGTAGGTAGTTTCAGAATAGCTGTGGGGATGTAAAGTACAGTATAGGAAATGCATAGCCAAAGAATGTGTACACCTGACCCATGGACATGAACAAGGTGTGGGGATTGCCTGAGGGAGTTGGAGATGCTGGATGGAGGAGGGCAAATGGGGAAAAATCAGGAAAACTGTAATAGCATAATCAATAAATTATAATTTAAAAAAAATAGTCCTCAGGTTGCTGACTGCTCATGCCCCGTCTCCACGGAACACCATATCTGCACCCAGTGACACCAACACGCCCCACTCCACACCCTCTAGAAGGTCTGGGGGCAGCCAGGGTCCCAGACCTGAGGACACAGACCTGGGTTCAGACTCAGCTCCTCACTCCTCCCTCTTCTGGACCCTGGAAGAGCCACTGTGCGTGTCGGGGCCTGTCCCTCTCCTGCCTGCGCAGTGGGATTATTCTAGCACGTGCATCTTAGGGATGCTCTGGCACAGGGGGGACAAGAGCTGTGAAGCTGGAGGAGTGCTGTCACGTGTAGGTAGTGCCTCCAACCTCTTGTTTCTTCCTCTTGTCACCTCCTCTGTGTCTGCTCCTCTTAGTGCCCCTCCCACAGTCATTATTACATCTACAGCGTGTGTGTGTGTGTGCGCACACGCACGTGTGCCAGTGCTCATGTACTGGATCCCAGAAGAAAGCAGCCCCACATAGGCAGGAGTAGGCAAGAGCTTCCCACTATGTTAGGTTCTCTAACTTCCAAACCAACTAACTCTGTGGGAGCAGTTGGAGCCTTAGCCTGGAAGATCAAAACACTCTTGAACTCTGGCCAGTACCCTGGCCAGTCCCTGCCTCCTTATGGGTCTTGGCTTCCCAATTAACCAGTGAGAGTGAGATTCAGAACTGCACACATGTGAGCTCAGCATAAAGGGAGCCAGGGCTCCTTCCACCCTGGGGGGACTGTGGACAGAGTTGCTGTTTGATGGTCCCCAACCTGGACTCTCCTCAGACAAGGACTGGTCAAGTGCCCGACTAGGCTCCCAAATGCTCGCCCTCTCCTCTGTGCCATCTCCATGTCTGCACACGGTCACACCAGCACGGCTACTCCAGAGCCCCTGAGAGAGCCTGGGTGCAGCCAGGACCCCAACTTTGAACACACAGAGCTGGGTTCATCCATGGCTCTGCATCCGGACCAGTCTGTGATTCTGGGCAGAGCAGGGACCTCTGAGAACCTTCCACCTCTCCACTGGATGAAAGCATGCAAATTTGTTGAGGGGTAGTTTTCTGATTTTCTAAAATGTTTTTGTTTAATCAGAAGGCTTTCATCAATATGCTTTGGTTTCATATACTATTATCTTCAACCTGACATAAAGCACTGTAATGTAAACCAGTTATCACCACACTTCTCCACTTGCTCCCGGGCAGGTCCAATAGGCTTCGACCTGGTCTGTATTTTCTGTTCTAGAACCTAAAGCCTGATTCAGTAGCTCAATACACACGCTCTGAAATACAGAACGTAGGATGAGGACTGTATTAACTCCTACTAGAAAGCACCCCAAAACATTGACTTTTACAAAATTTATTGCGGTCTAATGGCAAGCCTGGGAAGGCATTTCAGTTTGCTGTGTGGTCTTTTATTGCTGACAGAACGGTGAGCTCCATAACATGCATGCCATGTCTCACCTGGCCACCAGAGGGCAGTGCATGGCTACTCATGCCTATGACATTGACACTTAAATTTTGCCAAGCTCACCTTCTTCAAAACAAGACCACTATCAACAAGAGGGTCATATTGCCTCGAGGGTGGCTGGGAAACATATGTTGTCTACAAAAGACCCAACTCAGATCAAAAGACACTCACAGACTCAAGGTTAAGAAATAGAAAAAGATATTTAACACAAATGGACACCAAAAAAGTTGTGATTTCAATACTCATATTAGACAAAAGTTTTTAAACAAAGGCTATAATAAGAGACAAAGAAGGATGTTACATAATGATAAAGAGATCAATCCAACAAGAGGATAAAACTCCTGTAAACATTTATGTACCCACCCCAGGAGCACCTAAATATATAAAACAAATATCGATGGGCATAAAGGGAAAGATCAACAGAAATACCATTATAGCAGGGGACTTTAACACCCCATTGATATCAATGGATAGATCATCCAGACAGAAAATCAAAAGGGAAACAGCAGTCTTAAATGACACATTAGACCAGATGGATTTCATTGATATTTTCAGTGCATTTCACTGCAAAGCACAAGAATACATATTCCTTTCAAGTGAACATGAAACATTTTCCAGGATAGACCACATGTTAGACCACAAAACAAGCCTCAATAAATTTAAGAAAATTTAAAGCATATCAAGCATCTTCCCTGACCACAATACTATTAAACTAGAAATCAATTACAATAAAAAAATGAAAAATGCACAACTGCATGAAGGTTAAATAACCAGAGAAAATTTTAATCAAAGTCTTTTATAGAAAGGAGGTAGGTCAAGGATGTTACTGGAAAAGAAAAATGGAAATTTATTGGGGGGTAACAATGGCTTCTCCTTGGCTGAGCTGTACTTTTCCCAGTGTCTGGGCTTGTTGCTGGGCTAGAAGAAAATCATCCTTCCCCCTCCAGGGTGGTGAGTAAGACACCTTTCATTTGTAGAGGCAAGATCTCATCCATTCCTGTTTGGGTTAATTGACAATGAGTGGTAGGGTAGGAGAGCTCCCTCCAGAAACAGTCTAGACTCCAATTATATTTGAAATTTCCTTTATTAGTTTTCACAGTTCATTGCTTTCATCTGATTCATGACCTAAAATGCCTTAACTAAGAGGGTTAAGAACTTACGACCTACCCAGTACAAAGTTCTGTGAGAGTAAAAAGTTCATGTGAGCTCTAGCCAGACGCCTCAGTGGGTTAGAGCTTCGCTTCTATATGCCAAGGTTGCAGTCGGGGCACATACAAAAAGCAACCAATGAATACATAAATAAGTGGAACAACAAATCCATGTTTCTCTCTCTCAAATCATTTTTTTTTTAAATCAACCACTTACTGATGCAAATAGAATGCATCAATAAGTGAAACAATAAACCATTTCTCTTTTTCCCCAGGCGGAGGAGGGGGGATTGTTTGAGGGCGGGGGTCCGCCAAAATTCTAGTGTTCATTAGTGCAGCATTATGGGGCTGCAAATGCATTAGCAACTCTTTGTAAGGAAATGAAGTACATCCGGGAAACAAGGAACACTAAGAGCATTTGAGCATACAATTCAGCTTCTGTAGTACAGCTGCTGAGGTTTCCAGCCCCCTCTCACCCCGCCACCCCCGTCATGAGGATAGGCTATTGGCAGGTTTGTTGTTAGTGCTTGTATATATATGGTGTTGGCGGGGGGCGGGAGGAGATGATTCAACATGTTTTTCATGAAAAGGGGGGTTATATGAGTTTACAGCGAATTCGTATCACTATTACCCATAATTTTCCAGTTATTTTTATTATCCATTGGTTCTTTTCTTCCAGTAGCTCTGACGACCGAAGGCAAAAGTGAAACACGAAAGGAGTGAGCAAAAGAAAAGGAAGCTCCAAAAGCAGCCAGGCTTTCGTCCTGCGGTCCCTTTAAGAAAAGAACCTCTTGGGACCGGCAGTCCCAACCGACCCTAGTTTTAACCGAAACCTAACCCGGACTTCCCCCTCTTGACTCAAATAAGACCAACTTTGGATTTTCCCTCTCCTGTTGACCAATCAGATTCTGTTACCAGGCAGACTTTTTCTGCCGCCTGTAAGAGCTCGGCGCCTTCTGTCTCCCGTGGCAGCAACGACCAATGAGAGAGCAGGCCGTCGGAGTATCTAGGCAGATCGGGGCTGCTCCAGCCATTCAGAAAAAAGAAAATAAAGCAACGCACTAGCCCGCCGGGCCAGGACCGTGGGGCTGGGCTGGAGCGAAGGTGGCTACGAGGTAGTTTCTCTTTCTCCCTTACCTTTATTGTTGCTTGTGTGGGAAGGCGACTGTTCAAAGGTGGGAGGGGGCAATATGAGTTGGGAGGAGAGCAGAAAAAGATTTTAGCTGTATTTTCAACAGCTTTTTCATCCATGTGCACGTGCCCCGAATCTGGGACCTCATTTCTCCAACCGGGTTCCCTACGTCCAGCCCAGGAGTTCCGCTACCCTGAACCCCCGACTTCGCAGCAGTACGGGATTGAATAGAGGGGGAAGGGCGGGAGGAGGGGGCGCGCATCCGGATGGGATGTTGAGGGAGATGACGTAGGGGCCGGCGACATGGGGAGGGGGAACGGCGGGGGAAGCGGTGGCAAGATTAAGTAATGAGAACTTGGGCCCAGTTTTTTCCAAACCTAGAAGGGCAGAACATGTTCGTATCCATTCTGACCTCCCAGGCAAATTGAATGATGAGCCTATATTAGAGAATTAGATAACTTTGTTTTGTGATGGTGGTTGTTTTTGAGGGAGAAGAGGGCAGTATGAGATCAGAATCAGAAATGAAAATTTCTTACATGGATTCCTAATTCCCCTATCTCTTCCTTTACAGTTTTCCACATATAGGAGACTGCAGGAAGGTGGGGCAGATAGACTGGAGATGGCAAAGATCTTTGGGGGTTTATATGGGCCTGGAGAAGTAATGGAATAATTTTTAATTTTTGGAGAAGGCACGTGGTGAGAAAAAGAGCATTGGAGAAATTCGGAGGCTTGCTTTCTGTTTCTGTCTCTCTTTTTGGGTAGAGAGATGAGTGCCCTGGGGTCCCTGGGGGAAGGGAAGTTAAATCTTCATGTCCTGTCTCCTGTCAATTCTAGCCCTCATGCCAGGATGGCAGAAGATGAACCTGATGCTAAGAGCCCAAAGACTGCAGGAAGGGCCCCCTCAGGTAGTGCTGAGGCAGGGGAACCTACCACCCTTCTTCAGAGGCTCCGGGGTACCATTTCGTAAGTTCTCATCACCACCTCCAAATCTTGTTCCACACCTGGGTATAGATCCCTGTAGTACCTCACTTCCTCTGTAGATGAACTGCCTCTCTCTGAACAAGTGCATCTGACCAGGGGGAGATTCTTCACATGGTAGCAATTCTTGAGCACCTGTCAGACATTTCAGTCCTCTTCCTCTCCCTAGCAGTCAGACACAGAATGGGGAAAAACCTTGTGTCTGACCTCCAGCTTTCTCCTCTTCTCCACAGTAAGGCCGTGCAGAACAAAGTAGAGGGAATCTTGGTAAGTATTTTGGGGAGGAGGGCAATAGAGAGATTGAATTAGTGGGGGACAGTGAGGACATGAGTCAATGAAAGGTTTTGTGGGAGAGGCTGTGTCGTCTCCCCTGTCAGAAGATAATTGGCTTTGCAACATACTACCAGTTTGACCTTGAGCATCTCACTTCATCTCTCTGTGATCAGTTGTGTGGAAGCCCAGAGAAATAGATTCAGAGCCAATCCCCTGTACTCCCCCTGTCAACCATGGTAGCCCCTAAGGGCTCCTCAGAGCACAGTGAGCACCCAGCCTCAGATCATGCCAAGGTCTTTTTTTCAGTCTTGACAGTCTCTCAGTCAGCTAGACTTTTTGGTAAGGATCAGAGGTTCCTACCTTGGGTCCTTCTTGGCCTTATTATTTCTCCTGCTTCTGTTCTTTCCTACCTCAGCAAGATGTACAGAAATTCTCAGACAATGACAAGCTGTATCTCTACCTTCAGCTCCCCTCAGGGCCCAGTACTGGAGACAAAAGGTATGTTTGGTGCTAGACTTTTAGATGTCAGAGGTTCTGATTTTTTAAAAATTGATTGTTTTATTTGGCACCTTGGTTCTTGGCGCAGTGCGAGAGGCTCTGATTCTTAAAGGTTCACTGGGAAAGGGCGGGTGAATAGGAATCCTCATAATGGCTATCCTTGATCAAGAAGAAGAGTCCCTGACCTGCACTGGTTTACCAGAGAAAGATGGATTCTGAGGGAAGTGATTTGGTCCAGAACTACTGAAGTGATAGTCTGGATAGAACCAAGACAACTGTTGGGAATTTAGTAATGGTTTTCTCTGTTACTCTCTTGCAGCTCAGAGCCAAGTACACTCAGCAATGAGGAGTACATGTATGCCTATAGGTGGATCCGCAACCACCTGGAAGAGCATACTGACACCTGTCTGCCAAAGCAAAGTGTTTATGATGCCTATCGGTGGGTGGATACGGGGAGTGGAAGGGTGGGTGGGTGGGCATAGGACCACCCCTTACCCTTGGAGAGCTCCCTGCCTCGATAGAGCCTGACTTCTTAAAAAGGCTTTCCCAAACTTGATCCCCAGGGACCCTCTGAACCCACCCATGACCTCCTTTTCTGAGTATCTTCTCATTCTGCACAACTCCCCCCCCCCCCAGGAAGTATTGTGAGAGCCTCGCTTGTTGCCGCCCACTCAGCACGGCCAACTTTGGCAAAATCATCAGAGAGATCTTCCCTGACATCAAGGCCCGAAGGCTTGGTGGCCGGGGGCAGTCCAAGTATCCTTGACTGGAGAGGTTGGGGCTGGAGGACCTGGGGAGGAAAACTTACGGATGCAAGAGCCAGGAGTGGAAACAGCCCAACCTCCCTAAGGGGCTTGGAGAGCCCCATATGTTGGTTTCTCCTTAAATCCCATCAGATATTGCTACAGTGGCATACGAAGAAAGACCTTGGTATCAATGCCACCCTTGCCTGGCCTTGACTTAAAGGGCTCTGAGAGTGTAAGTAACAGACAACCCTGTGATTGCACTCTTCTCTCCAAGGGAAGTCAGAGGTCTTTGGGACATGTTTTGAGGACTGACACAGCCTAGGTGATTCTGCACATAGCTTCTGGGTATATAGGATATGCCCCTCTGCCCACCCTATGGCTGAGGCAGAGGATGAAGAGAACACATGAGTTTCTGGGACAAGCTACTCCCAACCCTAGTCTGGACTTACTGTAGCCAACAATAGATGTTTAAGAGGGGCCAAAGTTCCTTTAGTCTGGAGTATTATGAGGCTTGTCCTTCCCCACTGCAGCCAGAAATGGGCCCAGAAGTAACCCCAGCACCTCGGGATGAACTGGTTGAGGCAGCCTGTGCCCTGACTTGTGACTGGGCTGAGCGAATCCTGAAACGGTCCTTCAGTTCCATCGTTGAGGTCGCCCGCTTCCTACTGCAGCATCATCTCATCTCGGCCCGATCTGCGCATGCCCATGTGCTCAAAGCCATGGGGCTTGCTGGTGGGTGAACCCTGTCTTCTGTCCTGAGAAACCCTCAGCCACTTTGAACTTCAGAAGACCTCCCACATGCTAGGGTAGAGACACCTGGGGTTTGCCTTTTATTCCTGGAGACCCTTCCAGAACATGCCTTAGACCACCTTCTTTCCCTTACCGTCCACCAGTCAGAATTGCCACACTTCCCATTCTGTTCCCCCTTCACCTTACTACCTTTTCTGGCACTTCTGCAGAAGAGGATGAACATGCCCCTCGGGAACGATCATCTAAATCTAAGAATGGTGTAGAGAATCTAGAGGGTGGAGCCCATAAGAAACCAGACAGACCATCCCAGGTAAGGACGTTGATGCCCTTGACCTTGCTGCCCTGGCCTTGGGGCTTAATATACTCTTCCCCATGGGTCTCATTACTTTTTCACCTCCTGTGCTTATGTTTCCTCTGATGTCCGGTCTTCCCATTTACTGTGTTCCTCTCTTTACTTCTTAGACTCCTCAGGAGCTGGAATCTCGAGCTGGGGCTGGTCCTCCAGCACGAAGCGAGCGGAAGAAGAGCGTAGTAGAGAGTCCAACCCCAGCAGCCAATAACCCGCAGGTTAATGCCCTGGTGGCCCGGCTGCCTCTGCTCCTCCCCCGGGCCCCTCGCTCACTTATTCCGCAAATCTCCGTCTCTCCAACCATCGTGGCCCCCAAGCTTCCTTCAGGCACTCTGAAATTGACCCCGCTGCCTGTGTCCAATAGGATTAGGGGATCCCAGGCAGCTGTACCCATCATTAATATGATCTTACCAACTGTCCCTACTTTGCCCGGACCTGGACCTGGGCAGGCTCCACCTGGGGGGCTCACTCAGCCACAGGGCACAGAAAGTAGGGAGGTAGGCATAGGTGGTGACCCAGGACCTCATGACAAGGGTGTCAAGAGGACAGCCGAAGTACCTATGAGTGAGGCCAATGGGCAGGACCCACCAGCTAAAGCAGCAAAGCAGGATATAGAGGGTACAGGGAGTGATACCAAAAGAAAACGGGGGCGCCCTCGAAAAAAATCAGGCGGAGGAAGTAGAGAAAGGAATTCTACCCCTGACAAATCAGCAGCTGCCATGGACTCTGCCCAGTCCTCAAGGTTACCACGGGAGACATTGGCCTCTGGAGGGCGAGGCAACTCAGCTGGAGGGTCAGAGAGGCCAGGGCCAGTGGGAGAGGCTGAGAAGGGGATGGTGCTTGCCCAAGGTCAGCAAGGTGGTGCTATTTCCAAAGGAGGAAGGGGTTCCAGTTCCCGCCATGCCAAAGGAGACAAAATTCCTCTTGTCACCCCAAAAGTGAGTGTCATCAGGGGCAGTAGAAGCCAAAAGGAGGCTCTTCATTTGGAAAAGGGAGAGGTAGACACTGCTGCACAGGGTAATAAAGATTTGAAGGGGCATACACTTCCAAGTTCCTCATCCCATGAGCAGAAAGAACCCAAAGCAACAGCCCCGTGATAGGTATGTGGAGAAGAGTGCTTACATCCAAGTGTGAACCAACTCTTGCCTGCCTGCCTCATAGAAGCCCTTCGCCTCACTTTTCCTCTGCCTCTTGTTTTCTTAAGGGAATTCATGCTCTTCTCTATAGACAGCTGAGGCACCCTGTCTTAGACAGTGCCTGCTTCCTACCCTTGACCTTTTCAGCTCAATACCCTTGGCTTTAGAGTCACTACTTTGTAGTGACCTTACCTGGATCCCTGTGCTATCCTGTGGGAAGACAGGAATGGAGTGATACGATGAACGTATAGGTTAGGAATCTTTTGGTTGTAAGATATAGTAAACCTAACTCTAACTGGCTTAAAAATAAAGTTTTACTGGCTCGTGGAAAATCCAGAGGTAGTGCTGGGTCCAGGTAAAGCTGGTGGTCCAGTGGCTCTGTATGTCTCTAAATACCCAATTGACTCCCCCCCCCCCCCCCCGTGCCTCCCCCACCTTGCTGTTCTACCTTCTGTAGGATCATCAGAACCCTGGGCTGCCTTGGGGCTGCCAGCACTCCTAGAATTACAATGTTTCCTCATTTATGTCCAACCAGAAACAGAGGGCATCTTTGTTCCAGGAATCCTAGCAAAAACCCTCTGATTCACTGATTAGGACAGCTCGTGTCACATGTCCACCCCTAACCAATCCCTGTGGCCAGGGGGAGGGTATATGCTAATTTGCTTATTCTACATCAGGGAATGCATCTGTGGAATAAAAAAGAGTGAGATTATCTTCTTTACTCCTTGCAAACTGGGAGGGGGAAGTTTCTGGGGAGGCAGCTGACACCTGGCCGCTACTATGAAGTACATGTGATTTTAGCTTGCTAGGTTGAAATCAGCTGTACCTGCTTTTTTCCTCATAGTCTTGCATTTTTCTTACTGCAGCTGTCACTTTTTACTCTGGTCTCAGAAGGAATGAGAGGGAAGTCACCGTCCTTTAGGGACTATCTCTTTAATCTCATTTAGATGACAATCTCCCCCCTCCCCTTTTTCCACCTATGGCTCAGAGATGGATCTCCTTCCTTTTCCTGTTTCTGAACATTAGTTTCTCCTCATTTCTGCTTCCCTGTCTCCCACCCTACTGCCACTTTTACTAAATAATGAGATTTACTTCTAGTCATCTATTAAATTCACTCTGTATCCACCAGGTGTCAGTCTCTCACGTGTCAGGACTAGCCAGGCTTGTGGGGTTTAGGGCAGCTGTATGGAAGGAGGTGGCTCTGAATATCAGGGAGTACCAACAGGAAGGGAATCCAGACCCTGCAGGGGGATCTTTGGGAAGACCAGTAAACCAACCAATGTGTATCGAGGACCTACTTTGTCTTCTATGTAGGGTAGTTTCTGTCAGGGAATCTTGGTTCTTCCCAAGAAATACAGATTTTCTTTCAGGGAGACTTCATTTGTTCATTTATTTCCACCACGGCAGATTTTTAAAAATTATAATATGTAACATTTGATATCTATAAAGAATATATTTAACAAGAATAAATTATGAAGCATAATAAATGACTACCTATGACCCATCACCCAATTTATACATTAAAACATTAGAAATACCATTGACTTCCTTGTGTTCCTCCCCTACCCTGTACCCTACCTCTCCTTAGATGCAACTACTGTCTTTAATTTTATTTATTAGTTACCTATTTTATATATATATATATATATATATATATCCTCAAGAAATGTATTGTTCAGTTTTGCTTTTAGCTTTATGAAAATTTTATACTCTAATAGTACCCCGTAGTTTGCTTTTTTCCACTTCACATTATTTCCAAGATTCATCCATATTGTAGGTAGCTATGATTCATTCATTTTCATCCAGTACATAAACTACAAGTTACTTATCCATTCACCTATTGATGGACTTTGGCTTATTTCCAGTTTTTTGCTATTACAAACAATGCTGCTATGAATATTCTTATACATGTTAGTGCCTTTGTTTTTCGCAGTATTTCTAAAAAGTTTTCTAAGATGCTTCTTTAAGTCTGTATACCATGTGCGTTGGGGACTATTTTCTCCTGTCTTCTTCTCTGGAAGAGTTTACATCAGATTGAAATGAACCGTCCCTTGAAAATTTGGTAAAACTTACCTGTTAAGCCATTTGAGCCTGGTGTTTCTTTGTGGGAAAAATTTTTACTGTTGATTCAATTTCTTTAAAAATTACAAGCTTTCTATTTCTTCAGAACTTTTTAAAAAATTTTATTTACTGTATTTTACCGTGTATAATGCACACCCACGATTTTGTGCGCATTATACATGCGATCATTCTTCCCATGGCATGTAATAATTATGCCCATATATAACGTGCATCCTTATGTTTCCCTCAAAAATTTGGGCAAAAAAGTACACAGTATACACAGCAAAATACAGTATTTATTTTTTAGAGAGGGAGCGATACATCCGTCAGTCCCCTCTCCCATGCCCTTTGGGGACCCAGCCTGCAACCCAAGCATGTGCCCTGACCATGAATCAAACCGGTGGTTTTTTGGTTCGCAGACCAGCACTGAATCCACTGAGCCACAGCAGCCAGGGCTCCTTTCTTCTCACATCAATTTAGGAAAAGTGTCTCTACAATTTTGTGTATTTTATGTCTTTTTTTAAATGAAATTTCTTGTATATTCATTCTTTTTGTCTCTGCTACATGTAGCCACACCCTCCTTTTCATTTCTGCTAGCGCTTGCTTGCATTCCGTTGATCAGTTGATCACTTGCACCAGAAGTTTGTTACTTGTCTACCTTCAGTTACTACTTCGGGCTTTGTTGATTCTCTCCCTCATGTATTTGTTTACCATTTCACTAATTTTGGACTTTTTCTGTAGTATTTCCTTCTGATTTCTTTAGATTTAATTTATGTTACTTTATAACACCTTAATTTTGACACATCTAATTAATTTTCAGGCTTTTTTTTTCTGCTGTATGTTTTTAAGCACCTGCTTCTCTACATTCCCCAGGTTTTCCTGTTGAAAAGTATTTTATTATTTAGTTCTAAGAACGTTTAACTTACCTTTATGACTTTTTTGATTCACGAATTATTTCAAAAAGTTTTAATTCCAAGTGTTTGGATATTTAAAAATTTATCTTTTTGCTATCTTCAGTTTAATCATTTGTGCTCAGAGAATGTGGTCTCTGTGATACCAGTTCTTTATTTGTTGGGATTGTTGATTGTTATTTTATATCCTGTAACTTATCTTGGATGCCTAAAACCTGTTTTTTGGGGGGTTTTTTTGCCTGTGGTAGCTTGTTTCCTTGTATATTTTATCTTCTTGGGTTTTGAGCTCTTTTTTTTTTTTTTTTAAGATTTTATTTATTTTTAGAAAGAGGGGAAGGGAGGGAGAAAGGGAGGGAGAGAAACAGCAATGTGTGGTTGCCTCCCACATGGCCCTCACTGGGGACCTGGCCTGCAACCCAAGCATGTGCCCCGACTGAGAATCGAACCAGGACTGCCTGGTTCCCAGCCCGCACTCAATCCACTGAGCTACACCAGCCAGGCTGAACTCATATTTTGTTAAACTTAATCTACAGGAATCCAAACAGCCTAAACTGGGTACCTACTTGCATCTGCCTTGCATCTGCCTCTGCCAGGAGGGCAGACTTGCATCTGCCTCTGCCAGGAGCCAAAGGGTGCTTCTGACCTGGGACTGTGCTAGCTCCTTTAAGAGTCCCAGTTTAATTCAGGAGTGCCAGGTTTTTCCCCTTCCTTGGCTAGCCCAGGGGTTAGCTTCTGTTCACAATACAGGTATTGCAGTTTATCCTAGGGCAAACCTGCTTTTCCTACTGCATGTTATTCATCCTTCACATAGGTTTCAGTTTAATGTAATTTTTTTCTTCTCTTTCTGATTTCCCTTTCTGGCAGGCTCAGCAATGTGCTAAATATGCCTGCTGTAATTTGTCCAGGATCTAGTTGTATTTTACTGGGAAAGCCCTTTCTCATCCATGCTGCCAGAAGTAGGAGCTGATTACTGTGATTTTGTTTTCCTTCTTGTTTTTTTAAGTGCTAGGCATTTGCATTTGTTAAAAGCTAGTTGATTTAGGCTCTGTCTTCAAGTTAGTAATGATCACAGCACAGTGTGAGTTACTTAACAGTAAGCACAGAGAGTTGTGGAAGCCCAGGAGAATAGCACACAGCTCAGACAGGGAGCAGGGATGACTTCCCAGGAGAGGTGAATAGGAATTTAGCTGGACAAGTCTAACTCATAAAGCAAGAACAGAATGACAGAGCATGTGGCGAAAAAGAAAAGAATAAAAGAGTCAAATCATAATCCTTAACTACTGCATAAGAGCTAAATGTAAATTCAGAGAGATCATCTTGGGCTGAGTAATTTGGGAAGGCTTCATGGAAGAGGTAGGCTTGAGTTAAGCCTTTAAGGCAAGTAGACTTTAGATAGGTGAAAAACAGGAGGGCATTCTGGGAAAAGCAGGAGTTTGGGAGTGTAGGCATGGCAGTACAACCCAGTAAAGAGACCTGTCAGGCAGAGTACATGTGTATGAACAATAGTGAGAAATAAACTACAACAACACACAACTATTATCATTACCTGTTGATTGAATGAAAGTATAAAAGGTATAAAGTTTGCATTCAAGGACGGGGGAACTGGAGTCAAAAGGAACCAGGTGGGCATCTGTTGCCATTATCCATGTGGGAGGGGATGAGGGGCTGGACAAGGCTGATACATTAGAGATGGGAGACATGGAAAAATAAACCACTGGTAATAGGATAGATAGAAGCATCCAAGGAAATATTCTTACTGTGACTGGGTTTGAGATGTATCCATTCACTTTGGGAGACAAGGCCATTGGGTGATTTTGAAATTTGCATACATGAATGTTACAGGGTTTTTAAGTAGTCTGTTTTAAAAACTTACTCTAAAATCTAACAGGAAACAAGTTATTCTGTAGTTTAGGCAGTCTTTGGTTCACTAGATGAAGGGCTAAACTAAGATTTGGGGGACTATCTACTGCTTCCTCTCTGCCTACCATCCCTTATTCTCTCCCAATACCCTGTTCCCATTCCCATTACCTTTCTCTCCAAGTGTCATTGCCTTTCATTTTAGCCTTATCATAAATGAAGCTAAAGATAACATAATTTACTAAAATTTGAAATAAGATTTTGCTATTAAACCAAGACAAACTATTGTGTCTAGTCTATAAACCCAGATAAATGAATTTATTGCCCATTTTTGTGGATAACAAACAAGTTGCTTTCAAAATCACAGCAAATTGAAGCCCTGGCTGGTGTGGCTCAGTGGATTGAGTGCCAGCCTGTGGACTAAAGGGTCGTCGCTGGTTTGATTCTCAGTCAGGGTACATGCCTGGGTTGCAGACCAGGTCCCCAGTATGGGGCATGTGAGAGGCAACCACACACTGATGTTTCTGTCTCCTTCCTTTTCCCTCTCTAAAAATAAGTAAATAAAATCTTAAAAAAAAAAAAATGAAAACAAATGCTACATTCACTCACATACCAAATTGGGGAATTAATGTTGTTCTATATTTGTTCAAGTGTTCTGTCTTATGTTATAGTTCCTCAGTAGGTCTACTTCTTTGTGTAGGATCATCCTGCTGGCTCCATCCTATGAGATAAAACTAAGCATAATATAACTAATAAAGCAGTATTTATTAAATGTTGATGAGGAAAAATTTTTTGCTCAAAAGTACATTTAGTTCAAATCATAGCTTTACCACTTGCCATAAGATTTTGAAAATTTAGACCAATTTTTTCAAACTGTTGATTGTATCCTATTAGTGGTTTATGGAACTGATTTAGCAAGATGCAAAACTTTTTAAAAAGTGAAATAAAATAGCCCTGGCTGGGTGGCTAAGTTGCTTGGAGCATCCTCCTGTGCACCGAAAAGGTTATGGGTTTGATCCTGTCAGGACACGTACCTAGGTTGTGCCTTGTGCTTGATGTTTCTGTCTCACATCGATGCGCGTGTGTGTCTCTCTCTCTTCCCCCTTTCTAAAATCAATCAATAAATCCTTGGGTGAAGATTTAAAAAAATATATATATGTGAAGTAAAATAAAAAATACTCGCCCTGGCTGGTGTGGCTCAGTGGATTAAGTGCTGGCCTGTGAACTGAAAGGTCACCAGTTTGATTCCCAGTCAGGGCACATGCCTGGGTTGCAGGTCAGGTCCCTAGTTGGGGGTACATAAGAGGCAACCAATCGATGTCTCTCTCACACATTGATGTTTCCTCTTTCTTCCTCCCTTCCCCTCTCTCTAAAAATAAAATCTTTAAAAGGGCAGAAAATATCAGTCCATTGCATATAGTAAGTGTAAGTGTTATTTCATGAAACTTAGTGAAGACATGATTATTATATCATTCTTTATTGGTCATGATATAAAAGCATTTCTTACTGTGGGCTGAAGTGAAACAATTTTGAAAAAACAGTGGCAACTACCTGAAACTCAGCTTCCATAAAATGGGATAAAATCTTTTTCATAGGATTTTAATGAGGAATAAATGAGGTAATGCTTGTATTATTACACATTAGGGGCTTGAGTAATAAATAACTCCTAGCTGCTTTTCTCTAAAAATAAAAAGCCCAAAATATAATGGTTTGGGGGGAAAATAAGTCTTTATCATTCCTTTAACTACGGGAGTATTTAAAATATAACTAGTGCTGTATTATGACCTGAGTCCTAGTTTTATCAACTTTTTTTTTTTTTTTAAGATTTTATTTATTTTTAGAGAGAGGGGAAGGGAGGGAGAAAGAGGGAGAGAAACAGCAATGTATGGTTGCCTCTCACATGGCCCTCACCGGGGACCTGGCCTGCAACCCAGGCATGTGCCTTGATTGGGAATCAAACCAGGACCCTTTGGTTCCCAGCCCGCGCTCAATCCACTGAGCCACACCAGCCACGGCCTAGTTTTACCAACTTTTGATGAGTAAGCCAACTTCTTTCTCCAGTTTGATAAAATTTAAATAAGATAAGTGACATTACTTGACCCTGTTGGTACTTTCCTAGTGCTATAACAACAAAACTTTTCCTGTGGCAGAAATTAAGGACACAGCTAGAATACAAAAATGAATCCCTTTCCTGCCTTGAGGAGCTCAGACTAGAGGGGCTTGGAGACTCATAAAAACAGTGGGTAACCTAAACAAATGAACAAACAGACAAAAAAAAAAAACACTTTAGAAGAAATTAGAAAGAAAAAGTCATATAAAATACAAAGAAATGTACACATATGAGCCCTCAGAACTATAAATACAGAAAACTTGAAACAAACTCTTCTACTTTGTGTGTGTGCATGTGTGTGAGAGAGAGAGAGAGGGTCTCCCTTAATGAAAGACTTAAAACTGCTTGTAGTATAAAAAGTTTGAACAGAGATGTTCCTGAAATGTGTTTTTGTCATTAGAGAATTTAAAACTTCCTACTATAAAAGGCAGAGCTGTCACATCCCTTTTATAATATTTCAAAGATGTGGTCTTACGGCCCTTGGGAATCCTACCTCTGAAGGAGATGAATGTGTGACACTGAACCCTAGGCATGCCCTGGCCCAGCAGCTCAGCTGATTAGAGCCTGATACTCAAGGTTGTGGGTTCGATCCTGGCTTGGGGTTCAGGGCTCAGGGCACATACCAATGAATGAATCAATGCATAAGTACGTGGAACAACAAAATCAGTGTTTCTCTTTTTCTTTCTCTCTCTCTTCCTCTCTCTAAAAGTCAATTTAAAAAGGAATTGTAGGCAAAAGCAGAGCCATCACATCTCAATACCTGCCTGACAGCTAACTGGGAGCTGGCCAAGAGCTGTTAGGCCTGGCAGATGGACTAATGATCCCCCACTCCACTGGGCCAGTGGTGCCAAATTTAAACTGTCTTTCGCACTCTCAGCCTCATCTGTCATTGCTGTACTTCTGCTCTCACGTTGCTTATCAGCCTGTCCTCTCGTAATTTGAGCAAATTCCCATTTCTGTTCTTCAGCATACATTTTTTTAGCCTCTCCTCTTTTTTGTTATGCTGGATCATAAACAGCAATGTACAGTTGCCTCTCACACGGCCCTCACTGGGGACCTGGCCCGCAACCCAGGCATGTGCCCCGACTGGGAATCGAACCGGGACCCTCTGGTTCCCAGCCCGTGCTCAATCCACTGAGCTACACCAGCCGGGCTGGCTCACAATATTTTTAAGCCATTCATTCATTCACCATATACTGAGTGGCTAGGCCTTCCCTATTAATTAACCATACTCCTCTATGTTCTTTCAGCAATTAGTTAACCCTCTTTGTTCTACTTTTGTACATATTGCATGTTTTACATAGATATTTTCAAGCTACTACCTTTATTCTGTCTTCCAAAGGAACACTGAAGCAGTGACCCTCTTTTTTTCATCAATTCTATATTATTGTCCCAATAATAGTAACATAGTACTATATGTAGTAGTAATCTGTACTCTTTTAATACTCACAAAAGCCTGGAAAGCGTTAATATTCCTGGATTCACTTTGCACATAGAAACCTCAGTAAAAGGAGGTTAAATCAGTAATCCCAAATCAAACAGCCTATAAGTGGCGGGGGAAGGTGGCATCCAAGATCTGGGCTCAAATAACTAGCCTCCCTGTAAAGTAAGTAAGGGCCTATGAGGATTGGGCCAGAGGTTCTGATGGAGAGAGCTCCCAATCAATAAAAATGCTGGCACATGAACAAAACCAACAACAGTGATCCTGCGGGGCATGCTTTTGTTTATTCCTTCAGTTTTACATGATTTTGTTTGGAAGGAACGGTTGTCCCCCTCCCCCTCCAAACCCGTCCCCAAGCCTTTGTCATTTCACTCACCTCTCCCAAACTGGCCCTGTCCATCCCCTCTCTAGAGGGATCGACATCCGGAGGCTGGAGGCCACTTCAGAGGCAGAATCGCGGCCTCGAGCCGCGACACTGACAGTGAAAAATTTACGCTACGGGACCGCAGGATTCCCGAAGCGATAAGGGGCGTAATCTGGACTTTGTCCTTTAATAAGAATAGGAAAAGGGTACGGAGGGTGACTATTTTCCCCGCCCACCCTCTCTCTTTCTCCTCTCCCCACAGAGCTCCTGCGTCCGTTCCACAGCCTGATTTACTAATGGAGTCGAGTGGAATAGGCGAGGGGGTAAAGCCACTGATTGCAATTACTGTAACTTGCTAACTCAAAAGGACGTATTTACATACAATTTGCATGTACTTATGGAAGTACGCAGTAAGTGCGCTCCTCCTCTAACAAGAAACCCACGCCCACCTGCCGCTCTCGCTCTAGGCCCAGAGCCCCCGCCACCTTATCCAGCAAAATTTACTTCCCTTTCGGCTCCCTAAACCTGGCAGTCTCGACCTCTTAGGTACGCCTCCCAAAGATTAGCCCCTCCTTCCACCGTTGGCTCTTCCCCCTCCTCCTCTCCTCCCTCTTCAGCTTCCAAACATCTGTTCCCCGCCCCCTTTTCTATTTCTAAACAGGCATGTTCCAGGCAGCTCACTGGACTCATTGGACTACTATGGGATCGGTAGGGTCCTGAGCGTCGGAAAAGCAGGAAAACCTATCCGAAGAAAAAAAAGTCTTGGGTTTAGAAGAGTCAAGCCCCGCTGGGGATATTTTTGGGGGGGATCTTGGTTGTGCGGAGGGAAGAAGAGGAGGTTGTGTGGACCGGTCGAACTTGAGGCAGCGCGAAGGCCCCTTCAGGCGGCGCCGAGGGCAGCCCCGCAGCCGGGGCCTGGTGCAGCCGCCGCGGCCGCTGTCAGGGAAGCGCAGGCGGCCAATGGAACCCAGGAGCGGCCGCTGCTGCTGAGGCGGGGGTGTCGGCAGCCCGACCCCGACCGCCCTCACCCCCTCCGCGGGGGTCCCCCGAAGGTAAGCGACTCCTACCGCATGAGCTCCCCCTTGTCCTATGTTGTGGAGGCCTTTCTCCCACCCTGTCCCGCACAGCCTTCCCCCGCCCCCACACCTGAGTTCGACTACAAAACTGCCCTCCCGGTGGTAGCTGCACCCCGGGTTCCTTCTCCACCTTTTCCAACCGAACCTGGGGTACTTCTCTGATTTTTGGCTTCCTCTTCTGTTTAGCTCCTCCCTCTGCCCCGGGGGTTCCCCCCTCCCTCACTCTTATCCCTGCTCCCTCCGTCCCGAATTATTTTGTCTCTTAAGTCATGAACTCTTTCCACATCAGGATGCCTCTTATAATGTCCATCCTTGTTTGTCTTTCCTCCCTGTTTGTCCTCCTGCCCCAAACCTGTCCCTTGGCCTCCGCTTTTATCCCTTTTCGTATTTTCCCCTTTTCCTCCGATGTCTCTGTGCAACCCCAGCACTGGCTTACCCTTTCTCTGAGGAAAGATTGTGGCCCTCTCTTCCTCTGCTGCTTCTGATTCCATTACCTCACCGCCCCCCACCCAGCTCTTGGCTTCCAAGAATTGCCTGTTCCCCTGTCCTTAAGGGATCTCATCGTCGTTCCCAAAGTATCATTTGTGTTCTTTAACCTTAATCCTTACTCTTCTCTGGAATGTTTTATGATCCCTGTAACTTTGTTTAGCTTCCCTTGCCTCTCCTTAATTCTCCAACCTTTGGAGGTATATTCCTGTGGAAGAGAGAGGTTTGGCAGTGCCCCTTCCCATTCAGGATTTCCAACTTCGATGCCTTCTCCCTTGAGTGCCAAAGATTTTGCTGATCCTTATGGCACTTGGTTCTGTTTTCCCTGTGTTCTTTGTGTGTTCTGTGTCATACTGTTTATCTCCACATACTGCTTATTTCAGGATCAACTAAACCTTGAACTAAGAAGAAAATGTGTTGGGAGGAGAGGGAGCCTCAGCTGTCCCACTCAGGCTTTTCTGGACATAAGGGTGTTTCTAAACGATGGAGCAAGTTTTGAAGAAGTCCCTATCAGATTACACTTTGTTGACTACTCAGGATCAGCCACTAGGAGGGATGAACAGTCCTGCATGGAAACTGAATGAGGTTGTGAGAAATTTTGCTTTGGGTTATATAATTTCAGGCTTGTCTTAAAGGGATCACAGAGTAGAATGTCATCCCACCCCTGCCCAGATCCAAGAGGAATCAGTTTGCTGTCTGTGACATACTGGAATAGTTTTGGTTGATTTTTTAAGGGCTCAGGACTGGGGTGGGGTTGGGGGGTAACTCGGAAAAGGAGCACGGGACAATGGAAAGCACTCGTCCGTTCAGAGTTAGTACTTCTCTGTTCAACATGTAACTTCCTCACTTGATCTCTAGAGTGGGCCTTTGCAGTAATAGGCTAATAGCAGGATGTGAGGGAGGGGGAAAATTAGATGCGATTTATTTGTTTATGAAACATTCTGGGTCTCTCAGACAAAAGGTATTTATTAGTACTGGTTTAGCTCTCCAGGGAATTTCCCCTTGGTCTAGTCTACAACCATGGGAGTAAATCAGTTTGAAAGACAAGCTTCTGCTTTCGCCTGCCTTGCTTTTCTCCCCCATGCATTAAGTTGCTGTGCTGTGCCTCTTATACTTGATCCATAACTCCAGATCCCATAGGTGGAAAGTGTGTTTGTGGGCAAAACCTTTGAGGAAGCTACCTGGAAAAGAGAATTGGAGTGATTTGAAACTAGTTGCCCACTTGCATGTCATGTCTGTCTCTCGGCCTGCGACAGCAAAGAGGGCGCGTGAAGTTCCATTCATCTTCTGACGCTTGCCCTGTTTGAACTTAATCATGCTACTTCATCGCACTTGACTTCACCCTTGACTTTCCTCATTAGCCAGAGTGCAGTCTACTCGTAATCCCCCTTTTTAGGAGCAGCTTTACTCCTTGGAAGCACTCCCAAAAAGAAATTGTGTTTCCCTAGTTTCCCTGCTTCCTTCTCAGAGCTGGGTCCACACTGCATGAGAACATGTTTGCTGAACACCATACAAAGCAGCAAATTGAGATTCTTTGATTTGGGGAAGAACTTTGTGGGGGAACTTTCAGTAATTGGCCTGAGATAAGAGAGGACCTAGTACAAGTGCATTTGGGGCTTGCAGCAGGGAGGATCAGTTCAGAGAGAGAGGTGAGTGTACAGGTTGCTTTTTTAGTCTTCTGTCTTTTTCCACAGAGGCTCCCAGAGCTGGCTTGAGCTGTCTGGCTGGAATCTGCTTATACCAGTTCCATGGCGCTGCACAGAGAGTTCTCAGCCTGATTCAATATTGATTTAACTATCCCAAGACCACTGCCCTCCCCACCGTCCTGCTCCTAGCTTGAGAATGCCCTCTCTCCTGATGCCAACTCCCCTTAGGGCTTTGGGTAACCATTTACCTGGTTCCTAGTGGGGCTGGAGCCTGCTTGACTGCTCAGCCCTGTGTTTCTGTTGTACAAGGAAAAAGTAGCACTCAATTTCCATCTCTACCATTGAGGTCAAGGGGGAAAGATGAGCTGAGACTTCCTTGAAGCAAGGTTTGAATTAGACCTTAAAACATGAAAAGGAACTTCTTAATAGCAGAAGAGGTAGCCTAGTGTGATGTGGAGTCTCTTTTGAAGAGCGACTTTTTAAAAGTCATTATTAAAGGTGTATGCGTAGTTGGTAACAAATCCAGTGGCACATAAGAGTTTATGATGAAAATCAACAGTCCCTTTCATTCATTCCTATTTTGACTCCTTTAGATTTAACCTCTTAATTAGCTCAGTGTTTACTTCTGAAAGTTATTATCATAGCTTTAGATAAAATGCTTGTGTCTCTGATTTCTTGGTTTATTAATTGTTACAAAGAGGATTTAGCTTTGGAGGATTTATACAGCTTGTTTGTATGATTATGTCATTTCATTTCTACAGGAAACCTCATAATATATTTGAGCCTCCCTTTATTTTCCTTTAATTTTTAACAGTCTTTCTTAACTACTCACCTTGTAGGATGATGAAGATATTGGCTCAGCTTCCCTTTTTCCAACTCATATGATCCATCTCAAAGGGATCTTTTAAAAGGAGAAGGAAAATTGAGCTCAGCTATCTGCTTGGAGGCAGAGCACTAAATCAGACAATCTCTTAAAGGCCATTCTATGAAAATATAGGAACATGTAAGAACATGCAGATTGGTCTAAACCAATCCATATTTATCTAGTCCATGGAAAAAGATTTGAAGAAGGGAATGGTGATGAACTGGGTCGGAGGATTGATTCAGGGCTCTTTACCACCGTGTCCTAGCAGAGACCAGTGCAGTAAGTCCTTTAAGGGAGGCCAGTGGAAGGTTGTTTGCCTAGATTCTTTTGAGGTGTAGAGAAGTGGAAAGCCAGGTTAAGTGATAACATTCCCCCCCACCCCCACCCCAAGACTCCTCTGGAGACATTTACTTAAATGCTCAATCCTACAGAACACATGCCTGTAAACCCCTGTGTCCTCTACAGCTGCTGCTCTGCTCTGAACGACCCCCTGATGCTCAAATGGGGATTCCCAACATTGCTCACACATAGCTGTGGAACCCAGTCAGTTGTCAACATTTTCACCCCGCTTTCCTAGGAGCCAGCTGATGCGCTCGGACAGGGGAGACCTCTTGATTCTCTTGCAGTCTAACTAGAAGGCCAAATTAAGCTCCTAGTGTGAAACATGGAAACTCAGTTGTCTGAATGTTATTGAGAGCCCTAGGAATCATTTGATATAAAAGGTTTGGATTTTCTTCTTTCACTTTTTTTTTTAAGATTTTATTTATTTATGTTTCAGAGGGGAAGGGAGGGAGAAAGAGAGGGAGAGGAACATCAATATATGGTTACCTGTCATGAATCCACCTCCGGGGACCTGGCCTGCAACCCAGGCATGGTCCCTAATTGGGAATCAAACCAGTGACCCTTTGGTTCACAGGCCAGCACTCAATCCACTGAGTCATATCAGCCAGGGCTTTCACTTTTTCTTATTCTTTGACTTACAAGCTGAAGGGTACTAAATGCAGGAACTGTTTCTTCCTTTTTCCTTTCACTTTCTAGTCCTTTCATTTTCTTGAGAATGGTTACTAATCAGAGCTATGTTTTCCTTGTATTTGAAAGTGAATGAATTGATACTGATGACCATATCTGGATTTAGGTTTTAGAAACTCCATTTTCTATTTTTTATTGTCTAAATTGCCAAACAACCTAAATTCCCTTCAATACCTCCTTCCTCCTATGTCTTGCTTCAGATGCAGGCAATCCCTGAGGCTCAGAGAGGACAGGAGGGAGGCCCAGCTCCAGTTTGGCAGTTTTTAGTGGCAGAGCTTCCTCCGTAAGAGAGAAGTCTGATTCTCGTGCACCTCTTGACATCATCTGGTTCCCTGGGTAATAAAGGCTGCCAAGAAGAGTAGCTGTTCAGTGGGAAGGCCCCCTAAATACTGTGAAGTGGAATTCCTACCTGAGCCATAGGATGAAAGAAATGATGTTATTCTCACCTCCTTTCCTGGTGCCAGTAACAATCCCCACTGTGATCAGTTGGGGCAGACAGCTGCTGCATTTCCTAGTGAAGTCTGAGACGCTGTATGTGGGAGAATATCAGAACTTCATTTTCCTTGGAAGTTTGGAAAAGTGGATTTTATGAGCGTTTGGTAACTTGAAAGTCTCTGGAGTAGAGAAGAAGGGAAAGATGTGCCAAGCATAGAGAGATTGAGAGGGAAAAAAAAGAGTTGTTTGCATAAAACCCATTGAGGCTGTCGTATGGGTTTTTAAGTAGACCTAAAAGGTGGTGGTCCCAGTTGAATTAGAATGACTTCTGGTGCAGAGTACACTACCAAGGTGTGGCAGGAAATGATTAAAGCTTTCTTCTTACTAGTGCTGTGCAACCCCTAGTTGCGAGTAGAGACAGATTCACATAGGCAGCCGTGCTGGTTCTACTGCTCAGAGGGCACTGCATAATTTTTGGAGAGAGTATAGTGAAAGAGTTGCCACATTTTTTTACCGATGCCATACTCAAACTGTATCAGGGATATTAAATTCAGGGATGAACTTCTTGCTTGACATAGTTGGGAGAAAGAGAAACTGAAGTAGCTTTTTATGGTGATCTCTGGAAACAGAAGAGTTCCCCATCTGCCTTCCTGCAAGAGTTTAATGCTGACAGCTGGGAGACAGGGAGCTAAACTACGTAATATTGGGCAGATCAAAGTAACTTTGACTCTTAACATTTCAGGGGTGCAACAAGAAGCCCTGGAAAGGTGTCAGTGGGAAATGGGGCTTTCCAGAGTGACTAGTGAATCTGTATCTGGGCCTCCTTCCACCTATCCAAAGTATGTGCACCCAGGTTCACTAAGGTCAAAGGTGATGTCACTCTTAGTTGGAAATTACCTGCATTCCAGCTCTACGATAGCCACTGCCTTCCTCTTGCCCACACTCTTAAGCATGTCTTAGATTCACTCTGTCTGCATTTTTGTGAGGAGGCCTCTGAGCCCATTGCTGACCACAGCTAGATTCTGGAGCTGGGTTGATCTGACATTAACAATGTGCCTCTCCCAGTTCTTTCTTTGAAATTTCTTTCTGTTCAGCACTGACTCTCCTGGTCTGGATCTGGTGGGGCTCTGGAGGATTATTCTAGGAAGGTAGTGGCTTTTGGCTTTTGTTAGCAATGTTCTCTCATTGAATTTCCTTCCAAGAGTCCCTCCAGAGAGGGACTCTCTGTTCCCCCTGTTCTTTAGATATTCTACACCCATGAGTTCCAGCCTGATTTCTTCTTACCTTTTCACAGTTCCTCCTGTTCTTAGAGTGTGTGTATGATCATGGGTAAAGTAGTGTTTGGATAGCGGAGGGCTGTCATAAATATTTTAGAAGATTTTCACACAACAAGGTAACTATATATATAATTCATTTCCCTGATAATAAACAGTGTATGTGTGTGCACATATACACAGGCGCACACACTGTTTACTAACCTTTTCAGTAATTAGGATTCAACTAGCACTAAGTACTGCATGCGTGAGGGACCATGCTAGATACTTTTATATGCATGAAGTTATTTATTCTGCATGGCAACAATGGGAAGTAGATAGGTTTTTCCCATTTTTGCAGTCAAGGAAACAAACTCAGAACATACATGACTTGCATATGTTTGTATATCTCATAATGGCAGAATTTTGAACCCCAGCCTATTTGACTCCAAGTTCAGGACTCTTTCCACTATACTTTAGCTGCCATAGCACTGGAGAAAGAGGAAACGACATCATGAAGTCAGACAAATGGCACATCTTCAGAGCTGATGATGGTTATTTTAGAGTTGTTTATTTTTAAGTGAAGCCTGGCCTGGTATTTGCTCGCCCTTACTCCTTGGGAACTTTGGGTCTAAAAGGGAAGGTTAAAACATACCTATAACTAAGAAAATACATGAAGACTTTACTACTTAATAAAGGTGAGATGCTCAGGACCTGTGTATGGAGTGTTACGTGAGTACAGAACTATAGTTTAAAGAGGAAAAGAAAAAGGTCATTGGCAGGCATTTAAAGGGAGATGTGGGAAGAGCACAAAGATAGAAAAGCATTAGAAGAGTTAGGGACAAGGGAATAAGACTAGAATTGCTTGTCAGTGTAGCTGAAGAACTTGTAAACTTATATAAACATAACACATGTAAAACAACATTTTGCAAATACAGGTTAGGAACAGAGCCTAGGCTGAGTAACTAAATGCAGAAGGAATGAAGAGGAAAGCAGTGATCAGGGAAAGCTTCTTGGCGGGGGATGACTTTTCATCTGTTTTTGAAGGAATCCAGGAAGACAAAAAGAGAGGAGGTGCCTGGGAAGGTTTCATGGCAAAGGGAAGACCTCAGGATGGCACCACTAACTGTATGTGTATGTGTCTCCCTTCTCTTCTCTTCTCTCTCCTCTCCTGTAGCTTGGAAGCTTGAAGTCTGGCTGTGGCCATGGGAGACACAGTAGTGGAGCCTGCTCCTCTGAAGGCAACTTCTGAGCCCACTCCTGGTCCACCAGGAAATAATGGGGGCTCCTTGCTAAGCGTCATCACGGAGGGGGTCGGGGAACTATCAGTGATTGACCCTGAGGTGGCCCAAAAGGCCTGCCAGGAGGTGCTGGAAAAGGTCAAGCTTTTGCATGGAGGTGTGGCCATCTCTAGCAGAGGCACTCCACTGGAGTTGGTCAATGGGGATGGTGTGGACAGTGAGATCCGCTGCCTGGACGATCCTCCTACCCAGATAAGAGAGGAGGAAGATGAGATGGGAGCCACTGTGGTCTCAGGCACGGCCAAGGGAGCAAGAAGGCGGCGGCAGAACAACTCAGCCAAGCAATCTTGGCTGCTGAGGCTGTTTGAGTCCAAACTGTTTGACATCTCCATGGCCATCTCATACCTGTATAACTCCAAAGAGCCCGGAGTGCAAGCCTACATTGGCAACCGGCTCTTCTACTTTCGCAATGAGGACGTGGACTTCTATCTGCCCCAGTTGCTTAACATGTACATCCACATGGATGAGGATGTGGGCGATGCCATCAAGCCCTACATAGTTCACCGTTGCCGCCAGAGCATCAACTTTTCCCTCCAGTGTGCTCTGTTGCTTGGGGCCTACTCTTCAGATATGCACATTTCCACTCAACGACACTCCCGTGGGACCAAGCTACGGAAGCTGATCCTCTCAGATGAGCTGAAGCCAGCTCACCGAAAGAGGGAGCTGCCCTCCTTGAGTCCAGCCCCTGACACAGGGCTGTCTCCCTCTAAAAGGACTCACCAGCGCTCTAAGTCAGATGCCACTGCCAGTATAAGTCTCAGCAGCAACCTGAAACGAACAGCCAGCAACCCCAAGGTGGAGAATGAGGATGAGGTAAAATCCCTGGGAGGGGCAAGGTGGCATGGAGACAGGATGTCTGACACAGGGTCACTCTGTCCTTTTCTCTTCTTCCCTCTGTTTCATTTCACTGATAAAAGCATGAAATGTAAGAATGGAAAAAAACCTTAGAATTCATATATTCCAGCTGCCTCATTTTACAAAGGAAAAACTCAGAGACCCAGAGAGATAAAGTGACTCGTCTCAGGTCAAATAGCTAATAGCAAGGCTGATACACCCGACTCTGTCCAACGATTTTACTAAACTGCACAGCCATTCCATTAACTCCTTCCTTACTGAGAACTGTGGCAGAGACCCTCCCCACCCTAACTTGAAACCTGGGATATCTACTGGAACCTCTCAGCAGCAATCATGGAGAGGAGAAGGGACTGTATGTGTGAATTTTATGTGCTGGGGGAGGAGAGATGTTAAATAGAACCTCAGCTTCATTCTCCCGACCACTCCTCATAATCCTCCCCTGCCCCGCCCCACTCCCTGAAGATCCTTCTTTTTGTTTTCATAATGGTAAGTTTCGTTCCTTATCACTGAGGCATCTGGAGAATTCCTCCTACCTACCATTCCTCAGGGGAAAGAGATGTCGATCCTTCCCAAATCATTTAGGAGAAGCACAAAGGAAAGAAGCAATCTTGGTATAGAGTAAATCTTGGACATACCCAGTGTATAGAAAGAAGAGAGCACTACAGCAGCATTTGGGAATATCCATTTAGGATACAGAGCAAGAAGATAAGCATGTCAGTAGATTATACCCACTTTCCATTCCACATCTGGACAGATAGCAGAGAAAGTTGCCCAGTGGACAACCAAGTGTCAGTGACCCGGTGTCCCAGTCAGACAATGGTGCCCCAGTCCCCCCCAGCGCCCCTGCCTCTGGCTCACCACCAGCCTGGCTCCCATCCTGGCTGCCAGCCCAGCCTAGGAACGAAGGGAGAGAAGAACGAGGAATTTGTGCTTGTTGGAAAATGCATATAGCTGCGGTGCTGGCATCTGCCTCTGTGGGGCACGTAACCCACCCACGTTTTTGATACAGTGGGACTTCTTTCAGCTAGAAGAAGGTCAGAGTGACTAGGGAAGGGAAAAGGCAGGAGGGAAGGAAACTACAGAGGCTGCTTTCTCTGGAAATTCAGTATTATAATTTAATAACAGGCTAAAAGACCTAACATTTATCGAGCACTTACTATGTGCATTGTGTCGAGTACTTTACATTTAATCCTCCCAGCAACCCTAACGGACAGGTTTATTTTACCATTGAGCAAACAGGCTTAGAGAAGTTAGTTGGTTTGTCCAACGTTTCCACTAGAGAATGTCACCCCAGGCCTCACATCACAGCTGATGCTCCTAATCATTCAGCTGATCCATCTTGGTTATTTCTCAGCATCTACTTTCCCAGGTTCTCAGCTGTCAGAGTCCATTTGGGGAAGAACAGCCTAGGCCTTAGTCATCTAGGCTTCCACATCCGTGCATAGGCAGAGCTCAGCTGCCTCAACCAAAAAGGACAATTTTCATTTCTGGTTGTGCTTGGCAGGGAAGCCCAAGGTCATGAAGGGAGGTTGTTGCAGAGCAAGAAGAATCACCCAGATCTGGAGAGACTAAGGTCATGACAGTTTTGAGAGCTCTTCCTTTTGGGGTCAAGTCTGAAGCAGCGTGAGTGTGAGGCAGTTGGAAGTGAGTCCCCAGTGTTGTTGTTTTTTTTTTTCTAATATCCCAGTGTTTCTTGTCAGGCCTGCCTTTTCTCTGTATGTATTTTGTGTCTTCATCTTAGCACCAGAAAGGGTGAAGCTTCAGGGCTTTTCTTATTCTGTGCTGATCCTTGGTCCCATCTAACCCCTGCCCACGTGGGATTATGGCTAACACACTGAGATGCAGGTATTTTGTGCATGCCTAAATCCTCTAGGGTGGCTTCCAGCTGCCCTTCTTCCCAACCTGGCTTCTTTATTGTGGGTCACTAGATCCAGGAAAGGAAGGAGATACTGTATATCCAGGCTCTTAGGTTATCTGATGCTGGCAGAATAAGATACCTGAATCCACTGAGGCTCCTCAGGAAATGTGAGATCAAAAGTAAGAGAGAATCAACATGAATATCACTAGGAGTCTAAGCATTGTAATCTTCAGCACAGAGGTTTCTCCACACCCCTTTGTCATTTCGAGGATATATCTCTCAAGGCCTTTGTCTCCAAATACCAATACTACTACTACTTCTCCCCTATCATGCAACATTTATTCACTCAACAAGTAGTATTGAGTTTATACAATGTGTAAAGCCCTGTGCTGGATGCAGTGGAGGACAGAAGATAAAATACTGTCCCTTCTTTCCAGGAACCTATAAGGTAATATGGGTACCCCTTATCTAGGGCACTGTTTAGTTTGTGAGTTGATTTTGTACCCTGAAACTACTGAATTTATTAGCAGTTTTTTTGTGGAGTTTGTGACTCTTGAAGAGTTGTTTCCTGCATATGAAGAAGATATATACAGCTTACTAACACCAAGCACATAATTATCTAAGGTCTGAGCAGAGACTCTAGGAGAGGCTAGAAGGAGACCTGATTCTCTGCTCCCCATCCCTTGCTCTCCCTGTGGGTTCTGAGTTTAATCCTGTCCTTCAGCCACCTATAGAGGTGCTCTGGAGGGTGGGGCCCAGAGGAGAGGCTGCTTGTACAGCTCTCTCCCTACCTGCAGTCTCCTTGCAGAGCTCTGCCCAGATCTCAGAGAGGCTCCTATTTTCTTTTCTTTTTCTTTTTTTTTTTTAATATTTTATTTATTTATTTTTAGAGAGGGGGAAGGGAGGGAGAAAGAGAGAGAGAGAGAGACATCAATGTGTGGTTGCCTCTCATGTGGCCCCCACTGGGGACCTGGCCGACAACCCAGGCATGTGCCCTGACTGGGAATCGAACTGGCAACCCCTATTTTCTTTTAATGAGGAATCCTTTATACTCTCCCCTACAATCAGCCTAGTCAGGGAGCTGTGCTCAAGCAGATCCCCCTCCCATTTGTAACTCAGTGGTAAATCATTTGGCATTGCTGGGGGGGGGGGGAGGCACAGTTAGGTCCCACCCCGTGTAATGACACTCCAGTGGATCAGCTTTGTCTTTTCAAGACTGCAACCTTTGTACAGAGAAATCTGCTACATGTCACACTGGAAGCCCCAGTGAGCCTTCCAGCCCGATATGGTGTGCTATCAGCTTCTTGGCCTCAGCTTTTCTCCTTGGAGCTGACTCAGTTTGAGTGACTCAAGCCTACGGAGGAGAAGAGAGGAGCTGGTCATGACACACACACACCCTCCCCCAAGGCTGTTAATGAGTCAGACAGGACCTGTCTGAGAGAGAATCGGCTGGAGTGTTGCTCAGGGAGCCAGTATCCTGCCTGCTCCTTTCCCGCACTAGCTCATGGGTAGAAACCAAACCACGAGGTCATGATAGACTCTGGTATCCTCACTGTCTTAGTTCTCCCCCCACCTCCCAAAAGCTAAAGAGTTGTCTTGGGAGTGTTTGGCTTGGCTTCTCCCTCCAAGTGCCTCTCTCCCCAGATTCTTCAGGGAGGGGCCTGACTATAGGACCTCCAGCCAGAAAAGAACTTATACTATGAAACTGAATTAAGCAGGTGCTTGACATGTTAATTGCAGAGTAGAAGCTCAATGACCACTGCCCTCCTGCCCTGCGAGCTCCCAGGACTTTGTCTCTTAAGTCCAGGCCCCTTCCCTACTGCAGGTTTGTGCATAGGTATTACCCCTTCTCCCTGCTCTGGGAGAGTTTGTTGGCGCAGAACACAGGATGAGCCTGTGCACAAGCTGCAGCAGAACCACTGAATGAGAGTTTGACCACTGGCCCTTACCCCTGTTTTGCTCACGGACCCCTGTGAGACACAGGAATGGGTGAAGTTTAGATACCCACCCACCCCCGGGCTGGGACTAGGACAGCTGCTGCTCAGCTGCCCACCTTTCTCAGATGGAGTCAGCTAGGACCTACCTCCCAACTTAGGGCTAAAAACTGTAATTGTCACGTGAAATGGTCTGGTAGGAAGCCTGGGGGATGGGACAGGTTGGTAGGTAGGAAAGGTATTCATTCTTTACTCCAACAGCATCTAGCCCAGATGTTTCATGCTTATGGGTCTGTGGTACCCCTTGCCAGGAGTCAAGGTTGGGATGAGACTTCCCAGGGTAGTGATGAGGCTAATTAGTGTGGAGATACACCTGGCACTGAAAGTATAGCTCTTCTGCTTCCTCCTTGACACTTCAAAGAAGCCAGGGGAACAGAGTTTCCAATGTGGGGGACATGCAGCTCCTTACATTCAGTCCCTCTGTGGTGGTCTCTATGGAGAAGGATTTGGTTGAGAGCAGTTACTACCTCCCTGAGGGTCCCAGCTTTAGGATTTTGTACTAGAAGCAAGATTCTTGCAAGAATTGAAGGGAAGAAAGTGAAAAACAGAAGCCACTGTCTCATCAACCACTCTGACCTCAAGGTCTGAGCTAGACTTCCAGCACCTCCCAGTGTCAAAAATCTGGGAAAGTGGCGTTTCCTGGTTGACTTTCTTTCATTGAAGCAGAAAGGTAGAGCTACACAAGAGAAGCAGATATAATCCAAGTTGGACCTAAATTCTTTGCCTTTGTCTCTCTCCCCTCCCTCCCTGCCCCCTCCTTCTCCCTTTGCCCTCTGGCCCTTTCCCAGGAGCTCTCCTCCAGCAACGAGAGTATTGATAATTCATTCAGTTCCGTAAGTGGGGCCAGGCTGGGACTGGGTGGCAGGCTCCCCCCATGGCCGCATTTCCTCTCCGTCACCAGGCCAAGGTTGGAGTTAAAATGTGCCTTTTTTTCCTGGGAGATCAGCTCCTCCCTCCCAGGCCTCCCAGACCTGGGGGAGTCCCCTGCCTGTCGCCAGTACCCTGAGCCCAGACTCAGTGGGGCTCAGTTGATCCTTTTCCCGGACAGCTGGGATGCAGTATGTTTCAGCCCCCAGCTCCTGGGTCTCTAGAGCAAACAGCTGGGGGAGAGGTAGAATTTACCCCTGGATTCATGCCAAGAACTGCTTGGCAGAGAGCGCCCCCAGGATCCAGTTTCTCCCACCCAAGACCCTTTCCCCATGGCTTCTGCCATCAGACCATCAAATATTTATTCAGTGTTTTCTAAAAGCCAGGCCCTATGCTGGGTGAGCTGATTTCAAAAGCAAACAGGATTTGGCCTGAAGGAAAGTTTTACCTCCCCACAGCCTGTTTTCTTTTTAACTTCAACCACATTTCTTCCAGGTCTGAGTTCTTCCCTTTCCCAGCTCCCTGCCCAGGATGTTCCTTAATCATCATTCTCCTTTCTTGTTGCCTCTGGACTAACCCCCGACCCTCTGGTTCCACAGGGTCTCAGACCTTGTTGCTGGGCAGAGACGTGAGAGGAAATGCTGGACCCTCTGGGAGTTTCGATGATTTTATTTTACATTTTATTTTTGATTTGTCTTCCCAATCCGTTTTCCCTGTTCTGTGCTGATCCCCTCTCAATCATGATTCCTACCTCCTCCCATGTGGCAGAGCCCGTCTCCGGAGGCCTGGGGTCACCTTTCCAACGTGCTCACATAACCTAGGAGCTCCCCACCCGAATGCTGATTTGAAGATGAAAAGGAGTGCTGCCTTTTCTAATCCGAGATAACTGTGAATTGGTTGGGGTGAAGGATCCTTGGGACAGTGACCATTTGCCACCTGAGTGGATGGATTAGGGGATCAGGATGAATGAAGAAGTGAATCCTCTTTCTTTCTTTCTCTTTCTCTGTTCTGCCCCTGGGATATTTCCAGGGACCACAGAAGCCTAGTTCTATTGTCTTCCTGTATCTCTTTTCAACTCTGCTTCCCAAAGCATTCATGATTGATTCAGACACCCTGTTTCATTATTGTGCGGGGCCCTGAGCCAGCCCCCTGTGGGGTAGAGGCTGTGTGATGAGCTGTTCCTTTGAACCTGGCTCTGCACACATGCAGAGGTAGGCCTGGTACTGCCCAGCTTTCAAAAGAAGCTCTTTTTTGCAGTTTGAGGGAGTGAGGGTAGAAATTCTCAATCAGGAAACTAAGCAAGACGCAGAGAGGGAGAGAAAAGCCTGGTGAGTGAAATACTGTTTCTGTAAACAGAGGAGACACTGTTCTTATGCACCTGCAGAGGGCCGGATGGGCGCTGGGTGGCCATCTTGATCAGACGCTCCTGGTGGTAGAAGGGCTTAGGGAAGAGAGACCCTCTTCGGGCCAGCTGAGTCCATCTTCTCCTTCATCCCCATCTCATACCCCAGACCCACTCTGCCCTTTCTGGGAATGATTGAAGTGCCTGGCATGAGGAGCCAAGCTCAACAGGGAGTAAATATGGGGACCCTAGTCCTGAAAGGTAGGGAGAAAGGACCCAAGGAAGAATCACTGAAAGAGACAGGCCTTCAGGGCCATTGTGGAGTGAAAGGAGCTATTATTAGTTTCCCCACCCCCCTGCTCACACCAGCCTTCCTCCATTTCCCCATCGATCATTCCCTTAGTAATCCCAAATACCAGCCTTCCTCCATCTGCTTTTCCTTTCCCCACTGATCATTCCCTCAGTAATCCTAAGTCTGCTCATCCTCTTCTCATCCCCTGCATGTGCACTGACCTCTGGTAAGAGATCATGGGGTGGACGGGGCGGTGGGGTGGGGGTTGCCATGTAAATCAACAAAAGTCATTTGAATGGAGTGAGTCCTCCTTTGAAAGGGGAAATAACTGACTCAGAGCCTCCTTCCCTAGCTTCATGGGCCCTGGCAGAGCCCCAGGCAAGGACCCAGGTGGGGAAAGGGGCACCCCCATTCTCAAGATGGGTGAAGCCCTTTAGCTGTAAGGAGCTCTTCTCTCCAAGGCCCTCTCTGGATATTGTCCCCCCACCCATCTTGAATCCTGGGGACATTTCCTGAGGAATCCAAGTCTAGGAGAAGAGGGGTGCATCCCAGTGACCTAGATTCACACATCTTTACCCTCAATAAACAGCCTGTGGAGAAGGAATGTGCTGGTTCTTCTATCTGTTCCCAATTCAATTTGCCAGGGGTAGGGTAGGATCTCCCACTGGGGCTAAACAGTAGCTCCTTCCCTAGAGTTCTCCAGACACTGGGATCCCTGGCCCGCATGGCCAGGAGTGATTGAATGGGTGGGCTACTTTTTGCTATGGTTTCTTCATCGTCTTTTACTTCACCCCAACTCCCTATAGCCTGTCAGACTGGCTCCCGAGCGAGAATTCATCAAGTCCCTGATGGCAATCGGCAAGCGGTTGGCCACACTCCCCACCAAGGAGCAGAAAACACAGCGGCTGATCTCAGAGCTCTCCCTGCTCAACCATAAGCTCCCTGCCCGAGTCTGGCTGCCCACTGCTGGCTTTGACCACCACGTGGTCCGTGTGCCCCACACACAGGCTGTTGTCCTCAATTCCAAGGACAAGGTAGGTGGGCCCTACTCCATGGTTGTCCAGGTTTTGTGTTTGTGCCCAAGGATGCTCCACCAGCATCATAGACTCCTTCATGGTTCGGGTGCACATGTCCACCTTGACTTTACCTTGGTGCTTTTGTGGTTCTGAGGGCCTTCTTAATTCCCTGTCTTGAGCTTCATTTTTCTGGACCAAAGAGGCCTGATCTTTCCAGCTCACTTCTTGCCATGTCTCAGGAGAGAGCCACTCTCCACCCCTCCTTACAGTCCTTTTGGTGGCTCTTCTGCAGCCCTCTATAAAAATTCCTAGGCTTTTCAGGTACAGCAACATGAGAATAGAGAAATCTGTTGTTTCTAATACTTTTTCTGAACAGAATGGGCAAAGAGGAGAGAATTATGCCCCATTCACATTGGAGAGAATTAGCTGAATTTGATGCAGGTTGGAATGAGTATTAATGGTTCAGATTTTTCTTTAGAAGTATTGAAGATCAGAGCCCTGCTTAGAACAGTGCCCAGCTTTTTCCCAGTCTTTTTGTCTGTAGGACAAATCCCCAGAGGCTTCCATGCCCCTCTGATGGGTTAAAATTGGTAGTTTGGAGTGGTTTTGCCCCAATGCATCATTTATATATTTTGAAGCTCAGCCGAACCATTTTGAAGACTTGGGTGCACTCTCTCACCCGAATTCTTTATATGGGTGTTCATAGGACAAGTTCCTGCTCTAAATATGGTGTTCATAGTGTTGGAACAGATGGTTGAGGGTTGAAGCTAGGAGTGGGCAGCAGGAAGAACTACATTAACAGAGTTGAGATTTGGGAGACAGTGGTGCAGGTGAATTGCAAATACTGTTCTCACTTTCCCCCAGGCTCCCTACCTGATCTATGTGGAAGTCCTTGAATGTGAAAACTTCGACACCACCAATGTCCCTGCCCGGATCCCTGAGAACCGAATCCGAAGCACACGGTCCGTAGAGAACCTGCCTGAATGCGGTATCACCCATGAGCAGCGGGCAGGCAGCTTCAGCACTGTGCCCAACTATGACAACGATGATGAGGCCTGGTCAGTGGATGACATAGGCGAGCTGCAGGTGGAGGTGAGGGAGCTCAAGGAGGTGATACTGGGCAAAACACTTATTCTCCAGGAGCTTCCAGTATATTTCAGACAAGAAAACACACTCTGAGGCAGGCTGAGGCGAGAGTCCAAATGAGAGGGGTAGGTAATATTGAGTATGAAAGGGGAAAGCTCTGAACAGCTCTAGTCTGGAGTAGATTCAGATAGAGCTCCCTTCCCTGCAGGAGGAATTTAGATTAAATGTAAGGAGGAACTACTAAGCTGAGGGAATGAGATAAATTTAATCAAGAAATTGAGCCCTGGCTGGTGTGGCTCAGTGAACTGAGCACCGGCTTGCAGACCAAAAGTTTGCTGGTTGATTCCTAGTCGGGGCACACGCTTGGGTTGTGGGCCAGGTCCCCATTTTGGGATGTGCAAGAGGCAAGAGATCGATATTTCTCTTGCACATCAATGTTTCTTTCCCTCTCTTTCTCCCTCTCACCTCCCAAAAATAAATAAATAAATAAATAAATAAATAAATAGAAAGAAATTTCTTGAACACCTGCTATATGAAGTTGTCTTAGGAAGGCAGAAAATGGTAAGTTATATATTCATTCATTCATCGAGGAACTATTTATGGAGGGCCTTTTTTGTGCCAGCCCTGAGTGCTTTGTGCTGGTGAATAAGACCAGGCCCCTGACTGCAAGGAGTTTCTAACCTAATAGGAGAGAGCAGAAGACTAGTTAGCAGGTAGTTGTAGTATGGTGTGATCCAGGTTATGCTGGGTAGAATGGGAAATTATGGGAGCACCTGATGGTGAAGGGTAACACTTATTCCAGACTTGGGGTTGGATACACCCCACAAGATTTCCTGGAGGAAGTAATATATCAGACGAGACCTGAAGATGGATACAAATTAGCTGGACAGAGTATTCCAGGCAAAGGGGATAGCTTTTGCAAAAACTGGAAGATGAGAGAGCTTGGCTCATCTTAGGAACTGAAAGAAATTTTGTATGATATGTGGGTGTGAAGTGGTGACCTATGAGACTGGAGAGGCCGACATGGGCCATATTGGAGGCAGGATCCTGCAAACTGCGGAAAGAAAGTTGGACTTTATTCTGGGGTTGTAGGGAGCCAGAGCAGGATTTTATGTGGGACTGTGACGCAACCAGATCTCACCTTGTGGAAAAAGAGACTCTCGGTCCTGGAGCTTACAGTCCACTTGGGGAAATTGGACACAGACATATAAGAAAAAAATGCGTAAGACATAGGAAAGGCAGTGTGTGATGAGTGATAAATGGAGTTGAGGAGAAATGCTCTGGTACAAAGGAAGGAGAAAAAAAGGACTTGATAGCTAGAGGGAGAAGAGGGGATTAGATTGAAGAATGGTCCTGGACCCTAGTTTGGAGAGAGTCTGTTCTGGACCCTAACAGAGGGTGCATCCCTAGCCTTGGGGACCTCTCAGTATAAGACTGAAAGTTCCACTTTCTGTGATGGTCACAGCAGTGGTTTGCAAACTTGAGTGTGCTGGGAGTCTTCTAGGCAATTGTTAAAATTTCAGACTGCCAGACCAACTCCCAGTAATTCTAATCCAGATTCATGGTGCTGTATGGGAATCTGGTTTTAGCAACATTCCAGATACTTCTGATGCAGGTAGTTCATACTTTGAGAAACACCACTGTAGGGCCCATGTGGGCGCCTAGGCAGTTTCAGGTCTAAGTGATCAGGATGGTGTACAACCAGGGGAGGCCTTTTGGAGCAGAGTGAGGAACGATCGTGACACGCAGACAGAAAACACACAGGGAGATCTGCAGAGGAGGTGCAGGGAGCGAGACCGGTGCCTAGTGCTTCTGACCTGCCATTCCCTGCTCTCTGCAGCTCCCTGAAGTGCACACCAACAGCTGTGACAACATCTCCCAGTTCTCCGTGGACAGCATCACCAGCCAAGAGAGCAAGGAGCCTGTGTTCATTGCAGCAGGGGACATCCGGTATGGCCAGACAACACTGCCCCTCGTTTTTCATCCCTCTGTAAGGCTCTGCCCCTCTCTTTGTCCTCTTCCGTTCTGTCAGCCTGTGTCTTTCCCTTTTGCTCTGTTCTTGTCCGGAAGCCACCAAACTTAAGGCAGTGAAGGTATAGGTGGAGAAATCGCCAGGCTGTTCCAGAAGGAAACTAAATGTTAAAGGGATGAAAGCACCAGAGGGAGGAATTAAAGCAGCATTTCTCAGAGTCGGCCTGAGGACTGCACATGTCCGAATCGGGGGGAGAGAGGAGACCTTGTTGGAAATGCAGATGCTGGAGCCACAGCTGTTCTGAACCAGAATCTTGGTAGAGGAATGAGGAGGGCCTGGTGATCTGCATTTTAACATTCCAAATCACCAGTTTAGCAAAAGGTATCGGTGGTACGTGTCCTTCTGTGAGTCCCTCAGCTCAGGTTCTATCGGCGTGTGCCTGGAGTCAGGGAAACAGTACAAGAAATGCTGCCATAGACAGGGACACTAGGCTCTGGGGTAACTCCTCCGAGCAAATGACAGTTTCTCCCTGCTAGACGACGCCTTTCGGAGCAGCTGGCTCACACACCCACAGCCTTCAAACGAGACCCAGAAGACCCGTCTGCAGTTGCTCTCAAAGAGCCTTGGCAGGAGAAAGTGCGGTGAGTTGGAGAGTGGGGGGTGGGGGACGTCTCCAGCCCTCTCAAAGCTTGGAGGCAACTGCAGGTACTCATAGCACCTTCCCATTGTCCATCAGGCTCCCAGGCAGTCCAAGAGTCCTTGCCTTTTGGGGAGTTTGATTTGGATTTTTGGTAGAATCTGTGTCTCTGTCCTCACCTTGGCATCACCCCTTGACACCTTTTGCTTCTCTCTACACAGGCGGATCAGAGAAGGCTCCCCCTATGGCCATCTCCCTAATTGGCGGCTTCTGTCAGTCATTGTCAAGTGTGGGGATGATCTTCGGCAGGAACTGCTGGCCTTCCAGGTGTTGAAGCAACTACAGGTAAAAAAAGGGAAGGGAGAGGGGAGATATAAGGGGACTAAATGGTAATGGAAAAAAACAGTAAAAAAAAATTTTTTTAATACATAAATAAAATTTTGAAAAATTCAAATAAATTTTTAAGGTTCTTTTCTTTAAAGGTTTTATTTATTTTTATAGAGAAGGGAAGGAGAAAGAGAGGGAGAGAAACATCAATGTGTGGTTGCCTTTCGCACATCCCCAACTGGGGACCTGGCCTGCAACCCAGGCATGTGCCCTGACTGAGAATCAAACCAGCGACCCTTTGGTTCACAGGCCTGTGCTCAATCCACTGAGCTACACCAGCCAGGGCTATCGGCGAGAGGAGAAGGAAGAGAGAAAGCAATGTATGGTTGCCTCTCACATGGCCCTCACAGGGGACCTGGCCCGCAACCCAGGCATGTGCCCCAACTGGGAATTGAACCAGGACCCTTTGGTTCCCAGCCCGCGCTCAATCCACTGAGCTATACCAGCTGGGCTTTAAAGATTCTTTAAAAAAGAAAAAGAAAAAGGGAGGCAGAAAGAAGGGGAACTCAACCTAGCTGCAGCCCTCCTGAGGTGACCCACACAGGTTGCTCTGCAGAGAGCTCTACTGAGGACCAGCTTCCAGCCCAGGTCTAAACTGAGTACAGATTAACTGCAGCTCATGCCCCATCCCCAGTTTCTGTCCCCAGAAATTACAGCCACAAAGAACAGTTCCACAGCGACCTCTTGTGGCCATTTTGTGATTTGCAGCCACTCTGAAAAGTCATGAACACAGGCAACAGTATGGTGATTACCAGGGAGAGTGGGGTGGAGGAAGGTAGAAGAGTGTAAAGGGATAAATCATGACCGAAGGAAAACTTGACTTTGGGTGGTAAACACACAATACAATATACAGATGATGTATTTTATACCAGAAAGCTATAAATTGTATTAACCAATGTCACCTCAATAAACTCAATAACAATTTAATTAATTAAAACTCCCCTGAGCCTCTGGGTTGGTCACCTGCCAGCAGCTTCACCTGTTCTTTTTGTAAATATTTTCATTTTCTAGAGAAGCTTTCTGCGGACTTAAATCCTTTTCCGTCTTTACCCTACTCTTTGAACTTGGATTAATAGCTCCCACTCTGCTGCTTGTGTGATTTCCTGTTCTCCCTGCCTTTGGGGGCTTTCTACCTGCAGGATGCCTTTTGCCACACAGTTCCCTGAGTCTTAATCAGACCCTGGGTTTCCTTTAAAAATTCCCTGGTCCTCGCTGGATTTTACTCAGCTGATGGCCCAGAATCCAAGGCCACCAAAGCCAGGAACTGCCCAGGGGATAGAGGGGGATTCTAGCCTCTCCCCCAAACTTGAATGGAAGACGATGGTGCCAGTGCTGCTTTGTCTCCTCACAGTCCATTTGGGAACAGGAACGAGTACCCCTGTGGATCAAGCCGTACAAGATTCTTGTGATTTCAGCCGACAGTGGCATGATTGAACCAGTGGTCAACGCTGTGTCCATCCACCAGGTGAAGAAACAGTCACAGCTCTCCTTGCTTGATTACTTCCTGCAGGAGCATGGCAGTTACACAACTGAGGCATTCCTCAGTGCCCAGCGTAATTTCGTGCAAAGTTGCGCTGGCTACTGCTTGGTCTGCTACCTGCTACAAGTCAAGGACAGGTAGGTAAATTCCCGCCCCTCGGCTTACCCTTTTTTCCAGGGTTCTCTCTGTCCCTTCATGTGTAGTTCTCATATACTCATCACCACCTTCCATAGCCAAGATGTAAAAGGTGAAACAAACCTCGTGTTTTAAGCAGAGACAGACATGTTCATGTGCTATTAAGCCAAGGAGGCAAACAAGTACTAGGGTAAAGGGGCAAAGACATGAAGGATTTATGGGAGAAGCAAGGGTTTGAGCAAGCAGGCTCTTGAGGCATGAAGGAGAATGAGAGCAGAGAAAGCTGGGGGCGGACGCACCAGGCAGACAAGTCAATGTGATGAAAGCTTGGGCTCTGCTGCCGGACAGGAGAATAGTAGGCAATGATGTCAGAAAGGTGAGTAGAGGCCAGAGGAGAAGGGCTGCATGATGAAACTGAGGAGTTTTATTTTGTGGGTGGAGAAAGGACATGACCCAGTCTCCGTTTAGTGGGTGTACCCTGTGGCTCGGGGGGTAAGGTTGGGTATAGTCAGGCCTTTGGCAACAAAACAGGAGGTAATGAGCCCTGACCTGGGCGGGGTGGCAGTGACTGAGAACAGAAAAGAGAAGGTAAATATGATAGGCATGGTGGAAGTAAAGTTGAAATTTCCAGCCCTGAAATCTCCTCTTCCAACATACGATTTTCAAAACTTTTAAGTGTTTATTGCTTTGCCCAGAGCTGTCATTTCCAATGTCACGTGATCTTTATATGGCCCAGCTTCACATATAGGGGAGCAACATACCGTACAAAGATAATTTCACCCAAACGGTGACTTAGGTTCAGTGTCCTGAATGTTCCTGTGAGTTACGCCTCTCACTGGACATAGAGCAGGTACCCTGGGAAGGCAGAGATGCAGTGGCCTGAGCTTGCAGAGCTCCCAGTAACATGGCAGCATATTAAGAGCTAGCTAACAGAGTAGCTTATCAGGAATCTAGCATCTACTGAGTGCCTGCCATAGCCTGACATTCTTATATTGAAACCAGTTTAAAACCCTGCCAGACAGGTGTTTTGTGAGGGTCAGGCAGCTTTCAGAACCTGCGCTCATTCCACCTGGTCAGCCCCACCAATGAACCCAGTGAGCTTCTGCATTTCAGGGCTGAAGGAAAATGTAGTTATTTATAAGGAATTTGGTTGCAAGCTTAATACTGTCCCTAAGAGTTGGGAATTTGAATCCAGGGCCCAGAGAGCCTAGAGCTGAGCAACAGGATTGAGAAAATGGGTGGCTGCGAATGAAGCAGGTGCTAGTCAGGCCTCTGGGATTTCCTTCAGGAAACGATAAAGCACAGGGCAGCGGGTGAGAGGGCTCGGAATAGGCCGCAGGGAAACCTTTTACAATAACTCAGAAAAGAAGAGATGCAGTCAAGCCGTGAAGGGAATCGGCCAGTGGAAAGAACTGGCAACAATGCATGGGGCTCCAAACTGGAAGCAGGTTTCAGATCTCTTTAACTGCTTCAGTCGTGGCTCGGGGGTGGCTCAGGAAGGTTGCGGTTCCGGTCCTGGTCGGGGCACATACCTGGGCTGCAGGCTCAATTCCAGGTTGGGGTTCGTGCAGGAGGCAACTTATCAATGTAAGATACATCGATGTCTCTCTCTGTACCCGCCCCCCCTTCCTCTCTGTCTCCCTTCCCCTCTCTCTAAAAGCAATGAAAAAATGCCCTTGGGTGAGGATTTAAAAAAATCTCTAACTGCTTCAGAATGAGTTCCCAACTATCTCCAGCAGTTAAGAAAAGAAACTGCCTTCACCAGCCTTGGGACCTTGGCACCTAAGTACTTCTCTCAGGGCCTGTTCTCTCACCTGTAAATGAGAACTGAGCTAAGACATCTTCTAGAACCTTTCTGACTCTCAAGATTGTGCTTTTGTGGCTAAATCTGTAGTGCTTCCCCAGAGTAGAAAGGACTCAGGTGGGACTGGGTTCCTCTGTCCCCCTTTTTTGGTCTAGTCAGACCAACCCCAGAGAAGGTAGCCCTCAGACCGTGAGCTCTGAGCCTAACAAGGAGGAGGCTGGCCAGCCCAAGGGGCCAGGCCTCATGTGCTCAGCAGGGTAGTGGTCCCTGCTCCTGCGGGCCGTTCAGGTGGGAATCACAAAGCCCCAGCTCCTCTTCCTTTAACTCTCCTCTTCCCTGCAGCTGGCCTGTGGTCATTGCAGCCTGAGGTTTCTTACTGTGGTGACTTTACCAGAGAGTTAAGACTTGCCCTTGAAGCCCCCACACTATTTTACATTTAAATTCCTCCCTGCCTGCCGCTCCTTTCTGGTGGCGTGCTGATCTGCTTGGGCTAATGGCAATCACAGGTAGAATACAGGTAACCAAGTTCTGACTGGAGGCCTCCTCTGAGCCGATTGCTTGGCCTGTCTGACAGCTGGCTGGAGCCTCAGGGGCCTTCTTCCCTTGCTTCTGGGTTTTCTACTAGATTGGGATCAGTTTCGGTGCTAGAATTGTAATTTTTGGAAATTTGGGATAATTAAACTGTTTATTATCAATAATAGTGATTTCAGACTGCACGGCCTGTTAGTTTACTTTTCTGACTCCCTGTTTCTGCTGCTAGCTTTAGGTCCTAGGAGGTTGGACCCAGAGTTACAGGCTGCAGGAAACACAGCAGGGGACTCCCCTGCCTGGTGTCGTGTGGCCAACGTGTTGCCTCTTCCTCTCCCCTGCCCCTCCTCAGACACAACGGGAACATCCTTCTGGACGCGGAAGGCCACATCATCCACATCGACTTTGGCTTCATCCTGTCCAGCTCACCCCGAAACCTGGGCTTTGAGACGTCAGCCTTTAAGTTGACCACAGAGTTTGTGGATGTGAGTCAGGAAGGAGAGGTGCCTCCCTGTGTTCTTTCTCTGTCATAGCAGGGGGAGTTGATGGGCTCCTCCCAAATTAGGGATGAACAGAACAGAAATGGCAGTAAGTCAGGGTGAGGCTGGGTGTCCTGGGAGGCTTCCTGCCTACTAGTACTTGGGAAATAATGGGGTTCAGCACATTTGCCTCTATGGAAGAAGGAGTTCTGGCTGGTTGGTGGGACACTGAGCCCCCTCATACCCACAGCTCTCTTCTCCCCTCCCAGGTCATGGGCGGTCTGCATGGTGACATGTTCAACTACTACAAGATGTTGATGCTGCAGGGGCTGATTGCTGCTCGGAAACACATGGACAAGGTGGTGCAGATTGTGGAGATCATGCAGCAAGGTGGGGCTGGGGATAGGGTGGTTCCCAGCCCAGAATTGCCAAGCAGTCCGTTCCACCTCAAGACTTCGGGTGGGCAGGGGTTCCCAGAGGGTTTCCAGCTCTGATCAGTGCCATTTCTCCTTTGGGACATGTCTCCTGACAGAGCTCAGTCCTGGGGTTAGCCGGGCGGAGGCCCCAGAAACTACTTCCTAGGCACACTCAAGGAGAGAGCAGTCCCATCTCCAGCTTCTTGGTCCCTTCCCATCTCTCCATCCCTTGTCCCACTCTTGAGTTTCTGTCTCCGCCCATCACTCAGCTCTTGACCAGCGCAGGTGTTTCCAGTCACCGCTTTCCTCCTCACCACACTTTGACCTCCAAGTGCCTTGTCCTCAGGCCTCTTCCCTGTCCTGATACCCCTCCATCCCTCATCTTTATTTAACTCTCACTGTGCTGTGTCCTCACTGCCTTGCCATCTTACAGTCTTTTGTCCAGGTCCCTCCTCTCCCTGCCCTCTGGGCCCTTGTCCCCACCCCCCTTCTTAAGGCTACAGTATACATACACCCAGTCTAAGCTTCCAGTCTCCTCCTCCTCCCATCCCTGCCCCCACCCCACAGGTGGTCGCCGTTCAGGAACAACCCCGCCTGGCCCCATGATGACAGTGGCCCAGGTCATCTGTGAGTGTCAGATGTAGCATAGGCAAAGTCCTGCAACCAGATAAGTGCCCAGCTCAGGGCCCGTTCCCTAGAACCTCTTCCAGCCTCCCCTCTGGGCCCTCAGCAGTGACTGGGGGAGATGTGGTGTTGGCCCTCTGCCCTCCCCTCCCCTCCTGCCCTCACCTAGAGGGGTCTAGGAGTGTGGGACGAAGATGGGCTCGAGGTAGGGCCTCCCGCCAGTTCTCCCTTCTCTGCCCAAGCAGAATGGCATCCCCACGCTCAGGGATCTCTCTACCATACTTGCTGTGATTGTTACACTGCCCCTCCCTCCTTCCCACTCATGATCCTCTGCCACCACTGCCTCCCCCAGGTTCCCAGCTCCCTTGCTTCCATGGCTCCAGCACCATCCGCAACCTCAAGGAGAGGTTCCACATGAGCATGACTGAGGAGCAGCTCCAGCTGCTGGTGGAGCAGATGGTGGATGGCAGCATGCGGTCTATCACCACCAAACTCTACGACGGCTTCCAATACCTCACCAATGGCATCATGTGACACCCTCTTCCTCAGGCCCCAGAATGCTGGGGCCTTCAGGGGACCTTCCCTGGGAGAAATTCCAAACCAGGAAAACCCACCCACCCATCCATCGCCCCAAGGGAAATGGAAGGCAAGAAATACAAAGGATCATGTGGTGACAGTAGAGCTTGCCAGGGGGTGGGAGAGCCAGCGGTGGGATCCAGACTTGCGGGGGGGCTTCCCTGCCCCCAGCAGCATCAGTATTACCACCTGACAGATGCCAGGACTCACTGCCTCCAGAGAACAGAGGTGATCGGTCTGAGGACGCTGGGCCTTTATTCTCACCAGGGTCTGTGGTTCTTTCTACAGGCCATCTTCTTAATCTGTTCTGGGTCCCAGGAAGGGAGGGAAGAGTGGGTTCTTGGTACTTGATCCTGTGGTTCACCTTTGGCCATGCTGCTGCCTGACTATTCCTTCCCAGGGACTGACTCCTGCCCTGAGTTCCCCTTAGTGGGTGGGCCCCGTCATAGGGCCCTGTACTTGCCCAGGGTCCCCATCAGAGGCCAGGAAGGGTTACCACAGCCCCTCCAGTACGAGGGTGTTGGCCTGGCCACGGGGAATTCCTTGCCCTGATCCCTTCCCCATATCCAGGGAAATAGCTCTCGATTTTTTATTTTTAATTTTTGTTCAAAATAAAGTCCTTAGTTAGCCACCTGTGTAATTTCTGAGTTGTATTTGTGGGGGGAGTGAACAGATGCCTCAGTGTCTAGGATACGAAAGGCACCCCACAGAACAAGGTGGAGGACGAAGACTGCCTTTTCCCTGCCTGTCCTGGTCAACACCTCGTCCCAGAGCAAGGCCCCCCACCCACTGTGGACTCTCAGATCCTCCCTCAAATCACTGTCCAAGTCACATAGAAAGAGCCTGAATGGGGATTAAACCACAAGCAGTTTTAATGGTCTGGTTTTCTCTCTCCCGCTTCTCCCACTGTTAGTATCACTACAATAAAAGATTCCTGAGAACCTGTCCCCTCCTCTTCCTGGGCCCTCCTTGACAGGACTCGTCCCTACCACCCCCCTGGGTTTCTGGGATGGGGGGAAACAAGTGAAAGGCACTGTGGGGGTGGGGAGCTCAAGTGCCAGGGAGGCACAGGGGTGGTGCCAGGGCAGAGCCAGGCCGAAATCTGCCTGTGAGGGTTGTGGAGTGTGTCCTCACCGCCCCACACTGGTCCTTCCCTGGACTGGACCCGTCTAGCAGGCCTAAGCAAGCCCTGTCCCCCCACCCCCAGTCCTGCACAGGGTCTGAGCAGGAGCGGAATTAGTGTTGGGCTAAGAAAGGAGGAACGGAGGGCCCACTCTACTAGGACCCAAGGGCCAAACCCGAAGTGAGGACTGCAAGTAACTATAATGCTCAAGTCTGTTCTTTGGGGGTCAGGGAAGAGGAACTGAACAAAATAGGAATTATAATGAAACTCCCCAGCCTGGGGACTAGGCAGCAGCAGTGACCCGGGCTCCCAGGGAAGGGGGGGTGCGTCAGTCCAGGTCTGGGACCTAGTTGTCCCCACTGCCCCCTTGCCGAGCCCTGATGAACGCCATGCCATGTGTGCGGAAATGGGTCTTGAGGTTGAGGGGGCTGTCACAGCTCTTGCCACAGACCTTACAGGTCAGTGGGCCTCCAGCAGCAAGCAAGGGTGAATCTCCCACCTCTGCATCAGACCTCGACAGAGGGGGGACCTCTTCCTCCCCATCCCCCAGGCCCAGGGCACTGGCACTACCCACGCCCCGTTTCTTCTTGTGGCTGATGAAGCGATGCCGGCTCAGGGAGCCAGGGGAGGCAAAACACAAGCCACAGTCAAGGCACTGCTGGGTCGCGCCATCCACCCTCAACCCCACCATGAGGCTCTGCTCCACCGAGCCACTGCTCCGGTAGCAAAGGGGGCCTCCCGCCCCAGGTCCACCCCTGGGGGATTTGGCTGGAGGTGTTGTGCTGTCAGGCTCCTCACTGCAAGAATCGGAGGACTGGCGACGTTTTCGTCCTGGCCCCTAGAGAAGACAGCGAAACAAGACTGGTCCTCCCCATCACCATCAGTGACCCTGGCACCCCCAACCTAACTTCTGGGGGCCAGAGTCTGTAACTCTGCAAGTTCCCATTCCCACAGCCCTAACACAGGGCCTCTGCCTACCTGGCCTCTGGCACCGGCGCCCCGGACCACAATACTCCCCCGGCCAGGAGACTGGTCCCCGAGAGGCAAGCCATGCCGGACCTGGACGTGTTTTTCCAGGATCAGGCGGCTGCTGAAGGTGCGTTTTCCCTCTGTGCAATACCTAGAGAGAGAGAGTAGGCAGGGTGAGCGCCAACGGCACAGCACAAAGACCAAGGCCAGTGGCTCAAGTGGAGGGGGATTACCAGAGCGAGGGAGGCTGCAACCTTCAGTTCACATGGACAAGAAACAGGTGGGAAAGTACTTTGGGGGCCAGGGGAAGGGAATGGGGAGGTCACCTGCTAGACAGAAAGAGGAAGGGAAAGAGGAAAAGGGTTACCTGCATGGGTAAACTCGCTTGATACCCTCATGATTGACTCTGACGTGGCGTCTCAGGCTGGGGGCGGAACAGAAGGATCGCTCACACAGGCGACAGGGAAACTTTTTCACGGACTAGGAGAGCAGGGGTGGGGAATCTCAGAGCCAGGCTCCAGGTCCCAGCTGCACTGCCACACAGGACAGCCTCCAGGCTGCCCCCCGGCCCGCCTGTCTCACCTTGCCATGCTCCTTCTTCATGTGAGCCACGTACTCATCACGCTCCGGGAACCAGGAGTGACAAAGGCCACAGGTCCAGCCTCCAGGACCCCCACCCCCACCCTTTGTGCCTTTGCTGCCTAGGTCCCGCCGAGGCCGTTTGGTTGGACGAGGGGGCTCCGGGGAGCTGGGTAGTTCCTCCTCTTCTGAGGTTGAAGAAGATTCCTCCGTAGGGGGAGCTGCTCCTCCCTGAGACACAGCCAGCTCCTCGGGCTCAGCCTTGGGGGTCGTAAGGGCATCCCCAGCTCCTTTCCCAGCAGTCTCCTCTCCCAAGCGACCAGACTGATGGGTGTTCTGTGAGGGGGACAAGGGAGATGGCTGTTGTGGGGAAGGGCCTGGTTTTGCCAGAGTCCTCGTTTCTCCCCCGTCCCTCAAGATTATGTGACCCCTGCACCAGGTCAACACAGCTAAGCACACCACCTCCAGCCCTTGACTCCTATACCTTGAGATGGTCCAGCATGGTCTTTTTTTGGGCAAAAAGCAGCGGACAAGACGGGCACTTGAAGACGCTGACCCGCTGGGGCAGCAAGTGCTGGTCGAAGTGTGAGGAGAGGAGGGGCTTGTGAGTGAAGACCGTGTCACACATGGCGCACTTGTAGATCATCCTGTGCAGGTGGAGAGGACAGTGCAGACACCCTGCCCCACCAGGACCCAGCTCCCACGGCCCGCCCCCTCCTCGTCCTCGTCCCGGGTCTCACTTGGCCTGCTGCGTGAGGAAGCTGGGGTGCTGGGTGTACAGGTGGGCGTGGGCGCTGGGTGCAGACTTGAAGGCCATGGGACAGATGGGGCACTTGTGGAAAACCTCACAGTGCGACGTCTGGATGTGTGACTTGATGGAGTTCACACCCCCAAACACCACTGCACAGCTGGGGCACCTTCGGGGAGGACACGCGAGACGCTGTGGTGAGTAGGCCATCTCCACGGCCTCTCCCACCCCACACTCCTCCACGGACTTTGAGAAGTGAATTGGCAGTGGAGCCTAAGCAAGGTGGAGACTGCAGGGAGCGGCAGACCCAGTCTCTAAGGGAGGTCTGCTGAGGCGGAGCTGGCACTCCAGAAAGGGCCCTGCTGTCTGCCTGTCAGCACACCAAGGCCAAGGGATTGAGCGGGAAAGGTGGGGCTCGAGGGGGCATCTCAAAGGTTAGTGCTAGGAACCGTGAGACCAGCAAGCACATGGGGGAGCTTGGAGATACTATGGGGAGGTGTGAGGCACCTGTATCCTACACGGCGAGAGAAATGCAAACAGGCCTCCCGGAGATGGGTCTGAAAATTGGCTTGCAGGAAGTTGCCCCCACACTCAGGGCAGACGTGGGGAGGTCGATTCTTATGCATGCGCTGGTGGGCACTGAAGCTGCAGCGATTGGGAAGCATCATGGGGCAGGTTGAGCATACCTGTCAAAGGGGTTGAAACAAGGTAAGTCAGGAGAGTGGCCTGTCCCCCATTATTTCTCCTAACCAAGCCCCTCGTACCTTCCTAGATCCTATCCCCGGGCTGCCCCTTTCCCAGCGAAAGGACGTGAAAGGCAACTCACATTGCTGGTGGCCCCAGGGGCAGGAGGCCCAAGCTGCTGGAAGTGGGCAGCCATGCCAGCCTTGTCCCGGCACTGCTCCTTGCACTCCAGGCAGCGAAAGCATGTGTAAGCAGAGGTGGCAGGGGCAGCAGGTAGCTCGGCTGAGAGCGGCAGCAAAGGGGCCTCAGCAGCAACTGTAGAAATGGCGGAGGTGGTGATGGCCCCATCACCCTTGCCCAGGGCAGTCAAGGCTGGAGGTCCAAGGGCAGATGGGACAGCCAGCAGGGGCATGATGTCCGGCTGCCCCACCATCTGGTCAAGAGCTACAGGCCTCATGACCAGGTGTGAGCACTGCATGACAAGCCCCTTGTCCTTGTGCTCCCTGGCGTGCAGCAGCAGGCTGCACTTGTTGAAGAAGACCAGGCGGCGGGCACAGTGGTTGCAAGTGACCTCGATGCGCATGCTCCGGCGGTCATAGTGCCTCGCCAGGCTCTTCTCCAGTGAAAAGGCATCTCCGCACTCGAGGCAGCGGTAGCCTGTTGGAGGCAGGGCCAGTCCAGCCTCAGCGGGTGGACTCAGGTTTGGCCGGTAGGCAGGCAGCAGGTTCTTGCTGTTGAGAATCTTGTTGAAGGCCTCCACCAGGCTGGACTGGGTCCGTGAGATCACGGTGCCGCCGCCGGCCCCCGGCACAGTGGCTGCCTTGGAAGGCTGCACCATCACCACCGAGGCACCGTTCACCTTCTGTCCTCCTGTCCCCAGCCCTGCCCGCCCCTCAGCCTTGGGCAGAGCTTGGGGGACCAGACTCAGCACGTTCTTAGCCATCATCTTAGGGCTGGTGGCAGTGCCCCCAGGCAGAACCACAGCTTTGCGGGCCACACTGGCCGCCATCAGCATGGCAGTGCTTGCATTCTGGATGGTGGCCACAGGCAGCACAGTGCCCTTCAGCCTTGTGCCATCACCCAATTGGACGCTCACCACCTTTGGACCCTCAGGAATTGGAGCTGCAGGGGACAGTTTTAGGAAATTAGCCTCAGCCAGGAAGGTCCCCTCGGCCAAGGGGGTAGGGGGATCAGGGTCTGAGGGGACCCGGGTTACAGTCCTTGTGATATTCCCACAGGATGTTTTAATGGTCTTGATCCGCACCTTGAGGGGCCTGGAGGAGCTGGAAGAGGCAGGAGAGTCATTGCTGTCCTCATCGGCAGCGTCGGCTCCGCTAGAAGGACTCTGGGGGCTTCCTGGAGACTTGTCCACTGGCCCCTGATCTTCTTCTTCTTCCTTTAGGGGCTGACAGCTGGGTACTTTTGGGGAAGCAAGAGGGCTCTGATGCCCTGGAGACTGTTTGAAGAAGGGCACCCCAGCAACCTGGGGAGGCGAGGTGCTAGCAGGGATGCCCACAGCCTCAGGGCCAGAGCCTGAGCCAAGCCGGGCTCTGCTCTGAGGATGAAGTGGGCTGCAGCTGCCCTGCTTCAAGGCGCCCAGTGGTGTGGGAGAAGCAGGTGGCAGCAGGGCTGGGCCATTCTCCTGGGCCAGGTCAAAGGGAGAAGGGAAAGGAGGTGGGGTCAAGGCCCCTTCCCGAGGTGGGGAGGGTGCAGAAGGAGGCAGGGGGTCAGGGTGTTCCCCTGGCTCAGGCTCAAAATGAGCAAAGAGGTCCAAAGGAGCTTTGCCTTCCATGGATTTTTCTTTCCACGTACCCCCACTGGGAGAAGTTGGCGAGTGGGGGTTTCCTGGAAGGGATGGCTCAGGGCCCCCAAAACCATTTTGCATCAGACGAGGTCCCACAGGCCCTTCCTTAGCTGTAGCCCCAACCCGGGCCCCCTCCCCTCCTGAACTTCCAAGCAGGGACTCAGACTGCTCAGGACACACAGTGTTCTTGACAATGACACTGACTGCTGAGATGTCCGCCGATGGCAGGCCATGGTCAGAGGCCTGGGCTGAAACCCCAGGGCCGTCCCTTATGGCTGCTGCTGTTGCTTCTCCAGATTCACCCCCGACACTGGGGTCTGGCTTCCCTGAGCCTCCCGGCCCCTCGTTTTCTTCTGGCCCAGAGTGGATGGCTTCATTTGCATCAATGTCAGGGATGTCAAAGGCAGCAAGGAGGTCATCGAAATCAGGGGTCTTCATGTCTCCCATGGCGGCAGGTCCCAGACCTAATGAAAACAGGAGGAAGAGGGAGAAACTGAGCTCTCTGGAAGCAGAAACCCTGCACCTCCTCCCTCAGGGTGTCCGTATTTATCTCCTCTCAGAACCCATGCACACTCTGACTTGGGCACACCTTCATCCCAGTGCAAATCCTAGTGAGCTCGGGGAAGCACTTGTTTACCAAACCCTAAAATAGGAATAAAGGTGGTGTGCACATTCCATGGAACACAAGATACAAAGAAAGCAGAGGAAAATAGACTTGTCAGAAATACACATACAAGATAAGGGTAATAGAGACGGAGGGAGTTCAATGTGTATCTGGTTGAAACCACCTAAGCCCCTCCTGTGTCCAGCACAGAATCAATCAATTAATCAATACTACTATTAAGGAGGAGGAAGGACACGATGCTCTAGGTTTTAAAAGCTCATTCAGGGCAGCATGGAATCCATTCATATTCTTCATGGATCTTCTAAGTGTCCACAGAGATCTGAAAACCATGTCTACAGAGGTTCCGTGACTTAAGCCAAGACACAAGAAATGATTCTAGGTTCAGTTTCATCAACGGCCTGCTGGGTAAGCAAGTTACTCCATCCCTTACTTTTGTCATTTGAATGAAAAGGGGGGCAATTAATCCATATATCATAGGGTTATTCTGAGCATGGTATGAAATTGTAAATGTGACAGAACCCAGAATACAAATAATTATTACAGCTAGAACAAACCAGGCCATGTCAGGTCACGGAGGGGCTGGGAAGGAGTATGCACTAGAAATCTAGGGCTCCTGGGGGTCATTGTAAGGTCAAGTCTGGGGCACTTGGGGTCTTCACTGGCACCTGAAGATCCAGCTTGGTTAACAGAGAAGCGAACTCAGGGAAAAGGCCCAAGAAACCAAGATAGAATAAGACACAGGAAGAGAAAGACAAAGAAAAGAGACAGAAGGGAAAACCCCAAGGAGCCTGGTCACAAGGGCCCCAGACTAGGCCTCTCCTGTCATAAACACCTGGTGCTCCCTCATCTACCTTCCCCAGAGTGCCTCCGCTCTTCCCTGGCCTGCCCCTCCTACCTCCCCATCCTGCTCTCTCAGGGCTAAAACTCCAGGGTGCAAGCTTATCCAGCACAGCTGCCACAACGGGAAAAAGCCAGGCCCCTCATCCCTATCATTTCTGCTCTGAGTTCCTCACCCCAGTTTACTCCCTACCTCACACTCCTCACCCTTTCCATTTTCCTTTGGCAAGAAGTCTCGCCCAACCCCAACCTTGCCCGGTACAAAAAGAAAAAAAATCCCACAAGACTTATGTGTCACTAAAACAACAAGGCCAGCCTAGAGCGTGTGGGGCACCCACATCTGCTCCCTTACCAGCTTTTCCCACAAGTGTATCTGTATCTAGGAAGAAGCAACTGAAGAGGTCTCTATTCTTACACATCCTTTGCCCAGGTTGCAAGCCATTTCCCATGGCCAGTTCTCTCACCTCTTTCCAGTCCTAGACTGTAACTGGAGAGAGTCCTGGCAGGTGGCAGCTGGCAATGCTGGGACCCAGGTGGGGGTAGAAGGAGAGAGCACCAACTACACGAAGAAAAGGGAGTGCACTTCTCACCCACCCACCCCAATTCTGCAGGCTGTGGGTTTAAACAAAGCCCTTCTCTTGCCTCTGCCCCTGATGGATTGCTAGGCCCTCCTCTGCCTGGCTGTCTCCTGACCTGGAGGCCTGAGCTGCATTTCACTCACGGCTGGTGTAGAGCAGATCAGTGGGGGCTGTGAGAAAACATCTGCAAACTCATCTCCCCCCAGCAACTCCCCCTTTGGAGTCCAAGTGACTTAGAGGTCATCCAATAGCCAGAACAAACAGCAGACCAAGCAGAGGAGCTCAAGGCCGAAGAGGCTTCCCATACTTCCCTGTCCAGGCCTTTCTGCTGCTGCGGCGCCCTGTCTCTTGGGCTCTAGCACGCCACCCCCCCTACACACACACCCCGTTCTTCCCCAAAAGCCAAAAGAAGGGGCTAAACAGGAAGAGGGCGAACTGCCCTTTCCCTGGCCCAGGGCCTGCAGCGCAGAGGAGGACGAGGGGCTGGCCGCCGGGGGCGATTAGACTGCAGCCAAGCTGGGCAGCGGGCGGAATTAAGTCCCTGCCATCTGCCGAGGGCTGGCGCCGGGATCGCGTCCGGGGTTGTAGAGAAGGGGCGGGGTGCACATAGGGGAAGCCAGGGGGGAAACTGAGGCGTGTGGCGTTTCTCTGGCTCACACCGGCGAGCGAAAAGGACGGGCCTCGTCCAGGCCAGGCCAAGCCCTCGGGGAGCTGCCGCACAGCACCTCCGGTCCCAGGAGCACTCGGGAGTGGATTAGGCGTGTGGAAAGACAGCACTGGGGACGGCACTGTATTTGCGAGACTCGCAGCTCTCCAGCCGGGGTCCGTCCCAACTCCGACCTCCTCCCCTCGCCTCCCTGCGCTGCGCAGCCTCCTCCTCCCGCAACCTCCCTCGACTCCCTCGAGACTGAGCAGTGAGCGGGAGACGCAGGGCAGCCCAGGGCGCGAGCCTGAGTGCTGCCCGGGCCGGGACGCTGACCCGCGCCCAGTCGGGGTGCCGGCTCTGCTCTGGCCTGCCCAGGGCCCCCGCCCCCACCCTCGGACTCGGACACCATTTTAGGTCGCGACATCCCGCAGCCTCCAGCCCCTGGGCCGCGCTTCGGACGCCTTTTGGGAGCACCAGGACTTGGAGACCCCCGACCCTCCTTCCACGTTTACCCGGCTAGGGACTGTGCTTTCAACAGGCTGGGAGTTTCGCCCATCCGCCCCATGGAACGGTGGCGATGTCCGGGCCTTCCTAGAAGCCGCCCCAGGGGGGCGACGCGGAGAAGGGGGTAGTTGACCAAGTGGGGGAGGGGCAGGGTAGTCACCCGCCCCCCCGGGGGCGGGGCCAAGGGCGGGTATTTACCCCAGGCACGCTTACTTGTTTGGCTCCCAGTGCGGGCCGAGCCCCGACGGTCTCGCCCCTGCTCCAGCCGCTGCCGCTGCCGCCGCCGTCGCCGCCGCCGCCGCCGCCTGCTGCCGCCGCCCTCCCCGCCTCCGCCGCTACTTCCTGCTTCTCTCCCGTTCAGCCTCCCCCTTCCTCAGCTCCCTCCGCGTTCCCGGTCTTGGCTGCCCGCTTTCGTACTCGCCATTGGCCAATCTCCTCGTCGTTCAGTACTGCGCCCCTCCCAGCCCCGCACTGGGTTGGCCTTAAGTACTGCCGCTCGGAACAAGCCCCGCATAGTCTTCCCAGCTTCATTGGGCAAAGAGCCTAGTCCTTCCGAAGATGCTTCTCATCATTGGTTATGCCAGGGCCCACCTGCCCCCATCTGTGCACCTCAAAAGCGATTGGCAGTGGATACTGTCGTTTAGGAAGAAGCCGATCTGATTCCCTGCTTTCCTACTGAAGGCGGTGACTATCCCAGGTGTGTCTCCGCCTCCTCACTCCCTATTGGCCGCGATCCTTAAAGCCTGCAGCTTACTTATACAAATTTAAGGAACTCTCAGCTTCTATTTGGTGAATACGCGAGGGGAACCTCTTCGACTCTAAATGGACCCGTGATGTGTAGGTCCGTATACGCTTTCTCAGACTAAACCCCAAAGTCAGTTCTGCCGTGCAGAAGTCAGAATGGGACGTCACCCAAAACATTACGTAATTTATTTTACTGTTTTCTTGAGCTTCTCCTAAATCGCCATAACATCTAAATGCATGGGGTCCTCACGCGGGCCAGCTCCAGGGGCGATGGCGTCACCCATAGCTCCTTCCTCTGCGGGAGGGCTTGGAGCGGAACGGGTTTGGGAGTGCTGAAGGCACTGGCACCTGAAGCCGGGGACGGGCTTGCAGACCGGAAGTGGGGGAGAGGTGACGTTACAGTGCTGGCGTGGCCTGGGCCATTTCCAAAGGGATCTTAAAGCCGCACATTGGTAGGCTTCCCAAACAGGGGAGGAGGTTAGGAAAAGAGGCAAACAACCACACACACGCGCGCGCGCGCGCGCACAAACACGAACACAACTATTTCCCACTTAAGAGCTCTACTTTTCCCTGCCCCTAGCACGGGGTGGGGGTGGAGTCGAGGCTAGTTTTCCCGCGCTTTGTTTCCCCGCCCCCTAGAGGCGGGAGAAGGGGAGGGATATTAGAGAAAAGAGTTGCTTTTTATATTGTAATCAGCACCCACTTGCAGAATTCTTCGGGAAGCCCAGTGTTCCCTCGAGCGTGTTGTAGCTGGCTCGCAAGCCTCCACAGATGGCTGCGCATGCAGCCACTCACAACCTGGGCGTGATTATTAAAAGTGGTTCTGTTACCTTGCCCGGGGTCACAGGACCGGTGGACCCACGACTCCCCTCAGCGTACGCTGAGAATCTGCATAGGTAATAGCCACTGTATTAAGGGGTGAATCAGAACTTCTGGATGGGAATTTGGGGGCCACCTCTTGCCATATGATTCCATTGGGCAAGTCGATCAACTTCCCTAACTAGTTTTCTCGTGGGTAAAATTATATCCTGCTGACATGATCATTTTTTGGAGGCTGAAAAAAGTGTTTAGTATGTAAAAGTGCTCTGTAGAGTGATGAGCAAATGAGATTAGTACCCCCCTCACACCCACACTTCGCCTCCTTTCTCCAGGTCATCTGCAAGTCTCCAGCCCACAGCACCCTTCCATCTCTGAGTAACCAACCGGCACTTCCTTCCCACCTCCTTCTCTGAGTCTTCCTGTATGGAATAATAATTACTGCTCATGTACACGTGTGGGATCTGTTATAAGAACTTTTATGTATATTAATTCATTTAGTCCTTACCACAACCCTGTTAGGTGACTTACCCAAAGTCAAATGTCATGGAGTTGAAACTCTAAGGATCCAGAAAACGAAACACTACATGTCACAGATTCTCTTGTCAGGAGGGTTCTGGGTGGAAGTTTGCTCTTCAGTTAGATGCGCTGTTTATTCATTTAAGAAATGACTTAATTAAACCCCAGCCAGTTGCACCCTGGGCACAGACAGAAGGCAACCAGTCAATGTTTCACTCTTACATTGACGTTTCTCGCCCTTTTTCTCTCCCTTCCTCCTCTCTAAAATATTTTTTAAAAAATGACTGTTTCTTGAGCACCGCCCATGAGTGGAACACCATTGTAGGCACTGGGGATACAGCAGCGAACAAAGCAGGCAAGAATCCCTGTCCTCATGAGGAGAAGACAAACAATAAATATGATAAATAAGTAAAATATATAGAAACAAGTTAGAAATTATTGCCAGGGAGAAAAAGAAAGGCCTATCAAGCCACAAAAAGACACAGAACTTTAAATGCACACAAAGCCAAGGAAAAGAAGCCAGTCTGAAAGGGCTGTATATTGTATGATTCCAAGTATATGACATTCTGGAAAAGGCAAAACTACGGAAACAGTAAAAATATCATGATTTCCAAGTGGGGTGAAAAACAGGAGAATTATTTGAAAAGCTGTTTAACGAGGGGTGTGCCTCAGGTCCCCTGCTCCACTCGATGTGGCTTTTTGACTTCCCCTCTTCCACCATCTCAGGAAACTGGAGGTGTATGCGCCAGAGAGGCCAGGAGTATTATCCTAAAAGTTAGACTAAAAAGAACATTTATTACCTAAGTTCCAGCCCCTTCTCCCTTTTGTCCCCAGAACACTAGCAATCAGAACTAGACTCTTCAAGGAGGGCACTGGAATGTTTGCTTTGGCGAATCTGATGTAAAGATACTGACATCAAAGCTCCCCCAGGAAAAGGCCTGGCCAGATCATCCCAGAGAAAACCTTACAGTGAACAGCTCCCCGTCAAGGCTCAAATATATTGTTTCCCCCTGAGAAAATAAAAGTTGGCTCTGACCGAGAAAGTGAAGTCCTGCCCTGCCATTCATCAAACTAGGATCACAGACAGAAATCCTGCAAAGTTAACAAGAAACATTTTCTGTCATAAGGCCCCCCCTTCTGCAAGTACAAGTTCATAAGGACCCCCTTCTGCAACTATAGCTTTCTTACACACTGAGAAACCTTGTTCTATAAAACAGACTGTAAGAAGCATTGCTGTTTGAAAGCGTATCAGTGAGAATGAATCATTCTCCCTTTGCTTGGAGGATCCAAGCCCCACTGAGACAGATAAGCAGCCTTGATTTACAACCCAGGTGCAGAGCCTCAGATAAGAGGTTTCTGGACACAGTATTCTGCATCAACATTTACTTCGCAGTCTATGAACCTCTTTACACAGATCCCTATTTACTTTATGAGAACACTGCTTTATTTAAATTTCACCTAATCTTCACCCTTGCCCCAAATCCAGGCACACATATCTCTTCCTTTGTTTGCTGAGATGCCTTGCAGTTCCTATGGTCTGTGATCTTTCTCGTTGCCATAGGCCAAAGCTGATCTTTGGCTGGTTGAGCTAGGACAATTCTCTCAAAGAAAACAGGAGGCTTTGGGCCACCAAAGCAAAAGAGGAAATCAAAAATGAAGTTCAGTGGTATAAGGGAAATAGAATTTAACACATGCAAGCAGCAAGGAGCCTCCCCAGGATGATAGGGAAGGAGAACTGGAGGGGAAAGGGCAAAGAGGGCAGAAAAGGTTTGCACCAGGAGGCTCCAGAAAGGACTTCCTGGGAAGGAGATTGACTGAATGCTTTCAGAGGAATCAGGTAGCTGGAGAAGAATGGGGGTCAGGCAGTAATAAGTAAAAGACAAAAAGTATTTCAAGGAAGAAAAAGTATCTTAGTGACTCATTATGAATAGTATTTAACAGTTAAAATAATGTAAATTCAAGGCAGCCCTTTAACCAAACTTGTTACATAATTATATGGGGAAAATTGGGGAGGGTGAGAATATGGACCAGGTGAGTCATTATCTTATTTTGGAAATCAATGTATAATATTATAAAGTAATAAATCAAGTAGTCACAATGTAAGATGTTATTTAGAAATATAGAAAGAGATAACTGATAAAATACCAGGTATAAGATTTAAAAATGGTTGCTTCTATGTAGGGGGAATGGGGAGAGTGAGCTGGGATGTGTTGTTTATAACAAATATTGTAATTGACTCCGAACTATGTACATATATAACTAAAAAAACTAAAAGAAGAAAAGATAGAACTAAAAGCTTGAGCATAACTGAATATTAGTTGAGAAGGGTTGGTTAGTTATTCTAAGTCTTTTGCATTATTTGATTAATTTTTATTGTTAAGTGTTCATGTCAAAATTTTTAAATTTTAATAGAATAGGAACAGAGTGTATAATTTCCAAAGAAGCAGAAAGAAAACATAAAAAGGAATGGGGTGGGGAGAGCTCAAATAGTCCAGAAGACAAGAAAGGAGAAAAATAAGAGACTTAGAAAAACCTGAGTAGACCAAAAAAATTTGTTAAAAATTAGCCCAACGAGGCCCGGCTGATGTAGCTCAGTGGATTGAGTGTGGGCTGGAAGCCAGAGGGTCCCGGTTCGATTCCCAGTCGGGGCGCATGCCTGGGTTGTGGGCCAGGTCCCCAATGAGGGCCATGTGAGAGGCAACCATACATTGCTCTTTCTCCCTCCCTTCTCCTCTCTCTGAAAATAAATAAATAAAATCTTTAAAAAAAAATTAGCCCAACGATATCATAACCACAACAATGTAAATGGAGTTAATTCTCCAGTTCAAAAGCAAAGTTAGTTAGATTTTTAGTAAAAATCTGAGTAACAGGATTACTTTTTACTGAATAAATATTAATATCCATTTATATATTGATTACAAGAGACATACCTAAAACATAAATAGAAAGGTTAAAAGTAAAAGAATATACACCTGAAACTAAAATAATATTGTACATCAACTGTAATTGGAAGATAAAGAAGTATTTTTTTAAAGATTTTATTTATTTTTAGAGAGAGGGGAAGGGAAGGAGAAAGAGAGGAAGAGAAACATCAATGTGTGGTTGCCTCTCAAACACCCCCCACTGAGGACGTGGCCCACAACCCAGGCATGTGCCCTGAGTGGGAATCAAACTGGCAGCCCTTTGATTTGCAGGCCTGCGCTCAATCCACTGAGCCACACCAACCAGGGCTGAAGAAGTATTTTTTTTTTAAGTAGAAGAATAGAAAATGTGTATGTGCCAGGCAAATACTAACCAGAAGAAAGCTGGTGTTGATATACTAATATCAGATAAAGTAAAATAAGATTTTCAACTAAAAGTTCTCACTGGAGATAAAAAGAACTACAACACTGATACAAGTTTGAGTTCAGCACAAAAACACAGTAATTAGAAACCAGTATGTTCTTTTCTTTTAAGGCATATTTTTACGCCTCAACTTTTTTTTTTTAATTGATTTTAGAGAGAGAGATAGGAAAGAAGAGAGAAAAACATCGATTTATTGTCCCACTTACTGATGCATTATTCATCAGTTGTTTGTGTTGTATATGCTGTGGGTGGGGATTGAACCCACAACCCTGGGGTATCAGGATCAACTGAGCTACCTGGCCAGGGCTAAACCTATAAGTTCTTAATAATACAACTTCAAATTTATAAAGAAAAATTTGACAGAATTCCCAGGAGAAATTGATCAATCCACCACAGTTGTGGGAAATTTTAACATATTTCTCTCAGTTAGTTAATGGATCAAGAAAACAGTATATGTATATTTCTCAGTAAGAATATAAGAGATTTGAAAAACACAATTAAAGGTTAGATGTAACAAATGTATATAAAAGCCTGCAGCCAGTAACTGGTGGGTACATATTCTTTCCTCACACACATACATATTAACAGGTTTATTGAGGTACAACTGACATATAACAGCTGCACATATTTAAAATGTACAATTTGATAAGTTTTGACTTAGTACATAGCCACAAAATCATCACCACCAAGATAATGAACATATTCATCAACCCCAAAAGTTTACTCATGTTCCTATCATCTTGGGTGGCAGCAGAATCTACCTAACGACTATATTTTTCACCTTTTGCTCCTAATTGTGACTGTGTGACTACATTCTATAAGTGTAAACACAAAAGGATGTGAGTGGTGTTTGCTGAGTGGACTTTCCAGAAAAACTTTGTAAAAAAGTGTCAGGCAGCTGTCGTATACTCTCTGTAATTCTTTCCGTTGTTTCCCCTTCTCCCCTCTTTGTTTCCTGTCTAGAGCTCAGACGTGATGATTGAAGGATCTTGTGATTTGGAAGCACCCAGAGATGGAGCTACAGGCCAAGGATGGTAGGGAATTACAAGGGGCCTGGGAATCTGATGACTCACTGGGGACACTATGTCAGCCCTGGGCTGTCTACATCCAGGCTTTGTTAGTTTGAGAAGAAAATGAACTTCCATCTTGTTTAAGTCTGCTATTTCCAATCTCTGTAACAACCATAAATGCAATTCCTCTAAAATGTTGTATTGACTTAGGGGAAGTGTTTGGGGCAGTTGTTTAGGGAGGACCCACTTTGCTACAGGACAGAAAGGTAACCCTTAGTGTGGATTTGCAAACCACTCTGTCAAATAAGTTGCTCTTTGCAGAAAGCTGTTAGGAAAGGTTTTGTGTGCTAGCTCCTTCCTGCTGACTTTAGCAAAGCTCTACATAAAACATGTGAAATTAGGCTCGAACCAGTCTGTAAGCATTTTTTTAAAAATAGAAATAACACTCTGCTAAGGAAAGCACTCTCAACGTAGGCACCCCTCCTCTCACCGCATTCCCCTACACACACACAAAATGAGGAATATAAAGGTTGACCGAGAGCCTCAGCGTATGAAACTGCTAGACTGAAAAAGCCAATTACGTCTTTACCCCTCAAATGAAAGCAGTTCAATCAGAATGGTAGCTGCTAACCAGTCAACCTCCCCACCAAAAAATAACACTGTGGACCCAAACTTTTTTCAAGCACCTTCTGTTAAGAGTTCTGTGCCTAACAAAGGTGCGAGACTCCCAGCAAAAGTCAGATAAATAGTGTTATCATCTCCTTCAAGTCTTGAAGAGTTTTGGGGAATGGTGAGAGAGCACAGAAACCAACATGAAAAATATGAGAGTTTTTAGGCTTAATACGATATGTAAGATCTTTGGTCACAATAATTCATGCTTAAGAATTGACTGGAATACTTCCCTGGCAGGGGAGATACCGTGATCACGAAGGTGGTTTTCCCAGGGTGAGGCTGATCCATTGCACTCCAGACGTGCTGACCCCTGCGATCCCCCCAAATGTGGGAAACTCGACTACATACTTTGTGGTAGTGGGGGACTGCGTTTGCGCTCTCCCCTAAAAAAACAAAAAAAATTGACTGGAAGCCCTGGTCAGGTAGCTCAGTTGGTTAGAGCATCATGTGAAGAAGCCAAAGTTGTGGGTTTGATCCCTAGTGAGAGTACATGTAAGAATCAACCAAAGAATACATAAATAAGTAGAACATCAAAGTGACATCTCTCTCTCTCATCAATAAATTTTTTAAAAAATTTTAACTATTGACTGGAAGCCCACTAATTATTTCAGGAAACTGTTAAAAAGAAAAAACAAAACCCACACCTGGTCTGCAACAGCCTTTGACTATAGAGAAATAAAGCGTCCAGGATCCTTTAGAAGTGGCTCCCTCTAGAGGTAAAAGAACCAAAACTAGGAAGCCCTTAAGGAGCGTTATCAACCACAGTAGCCTCCTCAGAAGGGCCATGTGATGAACAAAGAACCATCTCCCCGAGGGCAGAGCAAGGGGCTGTGGAGAACAGCAGAGATTTTCCCAGTGAGCAGAGCCAGGGGAAGTCAGATCAACCAGCCCAGGGACTTACTCCTCTGTCATGGCAGGTGGTTCTTGTCCTCCAGATTTGATACACACTGTTGTTCTGTTTATCTGTTGCTGTGTAACACATCACCCCAAAATTTAGTGGCTTAAAATAACAATTTATTATTCCACACAGCTTCTTGGCTGGACACTGTGGCTCCTGTGGCTGTAGTCACACAGCTGGAGCTGGAGCAGCAAGGGCTGACTGGGCATCTCGCTCTCCTCACCTATTCTCGGGGCTTTTCAGTGCCTCTCTGTGGGGGACAATTTAGGCTTCCTCACGAGATGGGGGCCGCAGGGCGTTGGAGCGTTAACTTAGAGGGTCCCAGCGCAAGTGCTCCAGCAAACAAGGCAGTAGTGGCGTTGCTTTCCGGGACCTAACCTCGGAGGTTATAGGGCACCATTTCCACTAGGTGCCGTTGGTCAACCAGCCACTGGCACATCCAGGTTCCAGGTACGAGGACATAGACGAACCGCTCAATGGTTTTAGACTAGTGACTAGTGACTGTTGGTGTTTCCTATGCTCTCCTTTTCCCAACAAGAGTTTTGGTTGTGGTTCACTTTGCTCTTCCAGCACCGCGTATCAGGTACGCTGGGGGCTGACAACTGGGCTTTGCTTTACAGGTTGCTGGACCACAAATAGCCACTTGAGGGCCTGGTAGAGAGACATTGGGTAGCTGAAGGGATGTGCTGCCACCATCTGGTAATTACCTATCTGCAATCTACTTTCTTCTCTTTTTTTTTTTTTTTTAAGATTTTTTTTTAAATTTATTTTTAGAGGGAAGGGAAGGGAGGAGGGAGGGAGACAAAGGGGGAGAGAAACAGCAATGTGTGGTTGCCTCTCACCGTGGCCCTCACTGGGGACCTGGCCTGCAACCCAGGCATGTGCCCTGACTGGGAATTGAACCAGTGACCATTTGGTTCCCAGCCCGCGCTCAATCCACTGAGCTACACCAGCCAGGGCTACTTTCTTCTTCTTTAGTGAAATCACTCTTATATTTCCCAAGTTCCCTTGCAGCCAAGAGTAGCCATGTGACAAAATTCCAGCCAATGAGATGTCCAAGAAAGTTTGTAAGAAGGGTCAGAAAGTTAATAGTCAATCCTTTTCTGTGTTTTCTCCTTTCCTCCTGATTTCTGGCTGCACAAATATGCAGAAATATGATTGCTGGAGCTCCAGCAGTCACCTTGGCCCACGAGTAAACCTCGGGAATGAGAACCACAGGCCAAGGATGGTGATACTGAAAGAGCCTGGGCCCTGATGGCAATGCAGCTGCTGTGAACCACCTACCTATGGACTCACATAAAACTTCTCTCTAATGTAAGTCACTGTTATTTCTGGTTTCCACTATTAGTAGCCAGATGCAGTTCCCACATTGGCATGTCTCCCTCACGTGATCATCTGTGGGAGCAGGGCTCATCATTTTTACCCCCTAAAACTCACATTGAGTCTAGCACAGAGTAGGCACTTCATAGTAGGCACTTGTGGAATGAACGCTCAGCAATGTAAGGTGTAAGTGACTTACTGAAGTATATGAATTCAACAAGGTACAAGGAAGCAAGCAGCCCCACACCACAGCGACAACCGCTACCTCCAGCTGCACTCTGCCATCAGCCTTCCCCATCCCTGGAGCGCATTTCTCAAGTAGACGCCATGGCTTTCTAGTTGTTTCATGCACTGAAAATTTTGAACAATCCATTTTAAAAACTTCCATCTTATATTCAGTTCACAACATCACCCTCCCCCAGCTGAGGCTGGACCTGCAGCACAGGGGTCTGCAATGGTGAAGAGGGTAGCCTACTTCTTTGCTCTTCTTTCACGCTCCCCCCACCTCCTGCTCTGGCTTCCCCAGGGTTGGAATGGTGGGGAAGAAAAGAAGGGATCCGGACCCACGTTGCCCAATTGGTTGGGTGACATCCCACAAAGCGAAAGGTTGCCAGTTCAAATCTCGGCCTGGGTTTGGTCCCCAGTCAGAGCACATATGAGAAGGCAGCCTATTGATGTTTCTCTCTCACATCAATATTTCTCTCCCTCCCTTCCCCTCTCTCTAAAAATAAATAAATAAAAATCCTTTTAAAAAAGAAAAGAAAAAAGGGTACAGTTTTATATGACTGGGGTGGTTAGAGCCTTCTGTATGACAGGTGCCTAAGTTTCTCCTGGTGGTGGAGTATATTTGAGGAGACGCCCGGGCCTCGTCAGTGTTCGCAGTGCTCGCTCTAGCTGACCTCTTGCCCACAGCATCTCACCGGTAGGGTCTTCTCACCCTGGAGGGGCCCCTCCTGAGCAGGGTCCTATTCAGATTGTTCAAGCCCAGGTCCACATGATGTCCTCTTGGCCCACATGAAACTCCTGCATGCTTACCATGTCAGAGGCTGGGATTGCAGACAACCCACTTACACTGCCAATCCAGGCACTCACGCCGGCCAACCTGCAACATGCCCCTTTCGCCAAACCATCAGCAGATAACCTTCCCCATGTTCGTATACATCTCCCAACTCCTGTAAACTCAGGTCAAGTCCTTCCTGGACTCTCCCAGGGCTTTCCTCGTGCTCTTTGGTAGTACTGGCACAATAATGTCACTGCTCAAGAAACATTCACCCACCAAACATCCAGAGACACCCATCTGTTTCGTGCAGGCACCCCCTGTCTCCTTTGTGTTCTGTAGCCTCCGCTCACCTAAGAATGAGGCAGGGGAATAGCAAAGCCCTCAGAAGAAACCAACAACTCTTCCCCATAACTCTTCATTCCCTTATCAAATGTATTAACTGATATGGGCCGACAACGATGACAAAGACCTTCATTACTGGAGATTTGTGCCCTTTTGTCTTTCCAGTAGAGTCTTTCTTTACAGGAGTTTTTCTTTCTTTACCTACCTGCGCTTCTTCTCTCCTTGAGGTCTCAGCTCAAACTTAAAGACAAGAGGAAAAATTTCTTCCAACATCCTGTTACACTTGCACTACCACCTTTATTTCTCAAAACCACCTTATGAGCCCTGGCTGGTGTGGCTCAGTGGATTGAGTGCCCGCCTGTGAACGAAAGGGTCTCTGGTTTGATTCCTGGTCCCGGCACATGCCTGGATTGCAGGCCAGGTCCCCAGTAGGGGGTGCACGAGAGGCAACAACACATTGATGTTTCTGTCCTCTTTCTCCCTCCTTTCCCTTCTCTCTAAAAATAAATAAACCTGCCCTGGCTGATGTAGCTCAGTGGATTGAATGGATTGAGCGCAGGCTGGGAACCAAAGGGTCCCGGTTCAATTCCCAGTCAGGGCACATGCCTGGGTTGTGGGCCAGGTCCCCAGTGAGGGCCATGTGAGAGGCAACCACACATTGCTGTTTCTCTCCCTCTCAACCATACATTGCTGTTTCTCTCCCTCTCTTTCTCCCTCTCTTCCCTTCTCTCTAAAAATAAATAAAATCTTTTTAAAAAAATGCAGATTAATTACCCTGACCAAGGTATACTGAACCAGTATGTCTCTTATAAGGAGAAGGGCCATGGCTGGTGTGGCTCCATGGATTGAGCACTGGCCTGTGAAGCAAAGGGTCACTGGTTCAATTCCCAGTCAGGGTATGTGCCTGGGTTTCAGGCCAAGTCCCTGGTAGGAAGAACGTGAGAGGCGACCATGCATTAATGTCTCTCTCCCTTTCTTTCTCTCTCCCTTCCCCCTCTCTAAAAATAAATAAAATCTTAAAAAAAAAAAAGAATCTGAAGTCACATTTGACTGAATTCCCAGTCATTTTATAGATGTCTTAATAGAATCTATCAGGAAAAAACATCTTTGATTGTGTTTTCAATTACAATAATTTACTTTGCATTAACTTAGTTCTCTCAGAAGAGGAAATTACTTTTCTCTCATAGCTCTGAGGTGCATGAGCAGTTGATTCCATCAATACTCAAACAATACCTCATTCTGTTGTTTGATCATTATAGTCTGAATTCATTTGTCATATCACTCTGGTTTTTCTATCTTTACTTATCCGATAATGACCTTGTATTTTATTCATATTTTAATGCCATTTGATTCTCAGTAAGATCCATGAAATCCCTCACAAGTGTTGGTCAAAATACGACACTGGAATATAAAATGAAACCCGGGTGAACCTGCGGAGATGCTGCTGGGAGGGTGGTGCACCTGAAGAGGGTGTGGGGGATCGGGACCCCTTTCCTGGTGCCTTGCCGTGTGCATCTATTCCATCTGGCTGTTGTATCCTTTTACAGAGAATCAGAAATCTCGGTCGGAAATAAAGCACCCAAGCTGTCAGTGCCGTTCTGTGAACAGGGAAGTGGGCTAGACTGATTGGGAACTGAGAAGACGCTGGCCCCCCTTGCATTCAGCAGCCTTTCCTGCCGTTATCTCTGGCCACACAACTAAGTCCTCACGGGTGGCACGGGGCTGCAGTGGCCTTTGCCCTACCACTGCCCATGTACAGATCTGCCCTCGCTCTTCTCCCTTCTGCCTGGCTGGGAGGGCCACACCCAGGGTGACCTTGGAATCCAGTTGGTGGAACCATGACTTCATGAAGACTACAGCTGAGTCTTTCCTCCCCTGATACCTGGAGTTCTTATGTGAATGAGAATAAAACAAATTATTTTTTTTATTACTTTATTGTTGCTCAATTACAGTTATTTAAAACAAATTCTTTTTAAAAAATCTGAAGAAAAATACTTTAAAAGCAATGTGAAAATTGACAAAAGGAAACAATAAAAACTAAAAAGAACAAAGTGTTCAATTTAAGAAGTTTTTAAAAAAGAGTAAAAAAGTAAAAATATTAATAATGGTTTTGTAGTAAAATAATAAAATGAAAAAGAGTAAACCTAAGAAAATAGAAGCATATAATAGAATTCCAGGCTGACACTTATGTTTCCTCGAGATTTTAGATATTACACAATTCCAATGTGTTTTTTGTATCTATGTTTGCTGATTACAAGCCTCTTATCAGTCTTCTTTCTTTCTTTGGCAGATAGTCTCTCTTTTCTTTCACTCTAATATATACAGGTAGGATAATAGGAGAGGATGAATTTGGGGTATTTTAAGGATTAAAGGGGTTGCCCTTGTCAGTGTAGCTCACTTGGTTGGAGCGTCATCCTGTAGCTGAAAGGTTGCAGGTTTGGTTCCCAGTCAGGACCCATAGATGGGGGGGGTGCAGGTTCGATCCCCAGTCTGGGCACCTTTGGGAGGCAACTGATCAATGCTTCTCTCTCACATCAATGTTTCTCTCTCCCTTCCTCTCTCTAAAAGCAATGAAAAAATAATGTCAGGTGAGGATTAAATAAAATTTTGTTTTTTAAAAGGATAAAAGAGGCAAGAAAAAACAAAAATGATTCATCCCATTAGGGGGGAAAAAAACAGAAAGGACAAGTATGGGGGATAGGAAGATGAGATGGGCCCGGCTGGTGTAGCTCAGTGGATTGAGCGCGGGCTGGAAACCAGAGGGTCCCGGTTCGATTCCCAGTCAGGGCACATGCCTGGGTTGCAGCCCAGGTCCCCAGTGCGAACCATGTGAGAGGCAACCATACATTGCTGTTTCTCTCCCCCTCTGTCTCCCTCCCTTCCCCTCTCTCTGAAAATAAATAAATAAAATCTTAAAAAAAAAAAAAGAAGATGAGATGGGTTCAGTGCTGCGGGTCGACCTGCAGGTTGAAGCTATAGACACAAGAGGCAGCAGCATTAAAATGTGGCATGTGTTGGAGATCTGGAGAATGGGACCCTGGGGATGTTGACAGCCAGAAAATATAGAGTGAGAAGTTATTTAAGATAGCCCAGGACAGAAACCTTGAGATCCCCACGCTAAGGACAGAGCAGAGAGAGAGAAACCTGAAAATAAAAAGTTGAAATAGAGGGGTCAAAAAGATGGGGTGAACTGAGTGGAGAGAGTGCCGTCCCAGAAGCCAGAAGAAACGAGTTGCCAGGAAAAGTGCCTGACCGTGTCAGATGCTTTGGAGAGGGCAAGCAAGACAAGGGTTAGATTTAGAGAGGAGGCTGTCGTGGTGACCTTTGGCCAGAGTGGTTTCTTCATGGACACAAGGGGTGTGGGAAGACCGACTGCCGTGGGTTGAGGGGCAAGCGGAAGGTGAGCCGGTGGAGCACGGAGCGCAGACTGCTCTTGGAATAGCTCAGATGTGGAAAGGAAAGAGAAAGGGTGCTGGCTGAAAAAAGGAGGGGGTATTTTATTTAATTTTTAAAGACAATATTTGAGTGTTTTAATTACAAAAGTAGTTATATATTCTTCCCATAAAACTTGAAAGTGCAAGCCTGGCTGGTGTGGCTCAGTGGATTGAGTACCGGCCTGCAAACCAAAGGGTCACCGGTTCCATTCTCAGTCTAGGACACATGTCTCGATTGCAGGCCATGTCCCCTGTGGGGAGCGTGCGAGAGGCAACCACACACTGATGTTTCTTTCCCTCTATTTCTCCCTCCCTTCTCCTCTCTAAAAATAAATAAATAAAATCTTTAAAAAATTAATTCTAAAAAAAAGTGCAAAGAATAGGCAATTCTTTTTTTTCAGTAACACTTTCCCTTGCTTTCATATTTTTTGTCTTTTTCTGCTTTCGAAATGAGCTCTCAATGACAAAATATCAAACTACATTCAAAAATGCCAGCCACTGGCACTGTACGGAGAAGCCTGTGAATAAGGACAGATAGCAGCAGCAGGTGGCAAGGGGTGGGAAGTGATTGAAGCAGTGGCTAACGAACGTCCACAGGGAGCTAAAACTATCCAATGGGTTGTGCCCTAGTTTAGCACAGGTTACACTAGTCACTACCTTGGTGGGTGGCCTCAGTGTATTTGGGTTCAGATGCTACACGGCAATACAATTTCTTCCAGTTAGGGGTTCTTTGCTTGCACAGACCACAGGGTGGCCAGAGGGCACCGGACCAGTCTAGTTTTTCAAAATGCTGTCGTAGACCTGAGAGATGTACTGAGAGACCTCAGGAGCTCTGCACTTCAGTGACAGCGTATGATTGGGGTTTCCTAGCTGAATACATAGCTCAGCCAAGATCCAAATGCCATTGGTGAGCTTCAGAGATTGGTACGTGTCCTGCCCTTCCACATTTCTTGGCAATAATATAAACATTGTTGTTTTGCAACTTGCTGGAAACAGTGTGAGCATTTCAATGACATTCCTTAATCTGAAACTGAAGTTCATTTTCATTGGGAATATCCTTCCACGTTGCAAGGAAGACCTGGCGCTCCACTTTGCCCTCTTCTACAAAAAGCACACTGAGCGGGACGAGGCTGCTGAAGCAGGGGACATCGATACTGTTTTTCACAGCCACCCGCAGGTTATTCAGAGTTCCGTCTTCAGGACGGCCCGAGGGGATGAGAGGCAGGGAGACATCGGTGCCCTGGTTTGGCGTCAGTGGCGTGTGGATGGCCAGAGGAGTGCTGGGGACGACACCAGTCTGTTCTCGTTAAACTGGATCAAAGTCTGTCGTGTGCTGCAGAGCTTTGTTGGTGAAGTTCACTTCCATATAGAAGTGCTTCTGACAACGAGTAAATGTTCCAGAAATCTCCAAGACTTTAGCCTGTACTGCAGGCAGCCCGAGGGGCCACATATCCACCAGGTGCATGCCTAGCCCTGCAGAGAGTTCAGAGAGATCATTCAGGCCACTGCTGACCGTGCAGGAGTAGGGGAAGGAGCAAAGGTTGCAGGCACTGGTGATGGAATGAAGGATTGTCCCACCGGCCTACGTAATCCTCCTCCCAAGAAGTCCACTGCTTCCACCTGCGTGGAGGATGCCTGTGGCACATTGACTGGGGGACTGAGGTCAAGGTTTAAAAGGTCTCCCAGAAGGTCATCTTGAGAGGGAATAACTGAGGCTGCTCCAGGCTGGCGACAGTGGTGATGCCAACAGGGCTGTCACCAGCATCTGTGCTCCCATGATGTACTGGCAAGTGTTTGTGATGGATTCCATGACTTCCTTGCACAAAAGCATCAGGAGGCTTATGGTGCACCGAGGCCAAAGAACCAACGTGGCAGATTAGCTCATCCAGCAGAGTTGGCTCAATAAGATCTGTCTCCTCAGAGGTGAGTGGCTTCTCAGACAAGGCTGCTTCCTTGGCTATGACAGAGTCTGTTGAGAGAGGCCACCGATAAATGTAGCCCCTATCTCAAAGGTCGGGATGATCAGAATCCTGTGTTGCCAAACTCGAGACTGCTGTACCAGCTCCTGTGTTTCTGAAGGTTTGAGAAACAGCTTCGCTATGGCAGTAAGCAGAGTGAGCTGCACCAGGCGCTTTCGTTCTGAAAACCCTCCAGGGAGCTCTCTCGTAACTCGTCCGCATTGCCGATTCATTCAGCATCTTCTCCCACCATCCAAGTCAAAGCTGCTCAAACATCCGCCTCGTCCAGCAAGTCGGTGTTCTCACGCAGAGCAGCAGTGAGACTTCCACACTTCCAGTACTCGTGGAAGATGCCCCTGATGACAACAATCGCCTCTTGGACCACGTAACCTACTTTGGCGGGGCTGAGATGGAGCAGTGTGCTCACACAACGTTCTGCAGATCCCCTGCCTGACGCACCCATCCGAGGTCCCGCACGGCTCTGCGAACGAGGCCAACACCTACTTCGCGGCACGTTCCTTCGGTTCTGCCAGAACCTGGGCGATATTGGCCTGGGATGCCAAACGAATTAGGATGTCCTACTTCTCTAGTTTAACATAGACGGGACAGAAGACTTTGATTTCCTGCTTTAAGAGTTCAGGCCTTTTCTGAACAATTAGGTTGTTGTTCCTTGGGCCGACATACTGCGCCTCTGGCTCCCCACCACAGTGACGTGACGCGTGGAGGGCCCAAGTCCTTCAGCAGCATGCTATTGTAGTCAGAGTCCAGAAATGTCTTTAGGGCCGTTCCTGCTGGAAGCACCACTGCCGAGGTGGCATGAGGTGGCCGGGGAGTCACCGGCCCACAGATGCTCTGAGCCTCTCCATCATCTTTAAGGCTACAGGTGGGCAGGCAGGCCCCATTCAGTGCATTCATTCAAGGCTGTCGGCAGCGTATTAATGTTCTGTGGGTTCAGATAGAGTAAACTGCTGTTTGGGTGAGATTCACTGATTTCAGATAACGCTGCTACAACATTTGCCACCACCATTGGATTTGAATCTGCTATGAGATCCCACAGAGAATCCAGAAATCCCTGATCTGACACTATTTGGGCATTAATATCACGGAGTTTTGCCACACAGACTGCCGCTATTTTCCAAACATAGATATCTTCACCCTTCAAGCACTTGCGGAGAGGCTCACAGACATATTCTGTAATCTCGCCCACCTGGACGCACCCCATGGTTCTGACTGCCGAGGCCCGAATCGGAGGATGGGATCTGCACAGGCCTTCACAAAGCCGCTGCCAGCCGGGATGGCCCCGTCTGGCTGACTCTTGGCGTGCTTCTTCACGCAGAGGTACAGAAGCTCCTTTAGCTGCAGAGTGTCGGTCAGCACACAGCCCACTGCCGTATCTGGGCTCCTCTTCAGAGCGAACATCCTTCCCCACAACCCTAGCAGCACTTTCCTCACAGCTTCTTTTCTCTCTTCTTTCTTTTCATTGTTAAGCCTTTAATTCAAAGCTTTCTCCTTCTTTCTGGGCTGTGACATACTTGGAGTCAGTCATGGTATTGGATCTTTAATGTGCACCGGAGGCAAGGGTGGGGGGCGGGTGGCAGCAGCGAGCACCCAGCTGACAGAGGTGACAACTGTTTATCCTTAGGGTGATTGATGGCCCTCCAATTCACCCACGTACATTAGAGTAAAAATGGGCTACTTTGAAAGATGCTTGTTGCATTTTATATATCATAAGCATTTTCCATTTTAATAATCTATATTATTTATTGTTATTGTAAAAGAAAGAGATGTTCATTGTAAAATGAAACGTCAAACAGTAATGTAAAAAGCCCCAGATAAGGTGATTGTAGCGTGGATTGGACGCGTACACACTGAGAGGAAAGCCCTGGCAGAGCGGGTGTGGAAGACAGAAGAGACTCGGGTGATTCTGGAGGCGCAGGAGGAGGGAAGGGGTTCAGAACTCCCTGACTGACGACCTCTACTCCCTACGCAAAGACGGGGGCAGCTTCCGCTGAGAGCGAAGGGGTAGTTGCTGCAGGGAAACGGTGAGAGGGCTGACCAGGGTCACGGAGGGCTGCGGAGAGTGGGAAACAGCTGTTCCTTATCTGGGGCTTTATACATTACCTGCCAGTGAACCACACCTGAGCTTTGATCCTTGTTCTGCCCCCTAGTTAGCTAAGGGTCATTGGCCAAATGACAGAACCTCTCTGCACCTTAGAAGTCTAGATGAAAAAGCTGAAAAGGCAGATGATTGAGAATCACTCCACGCTTGGATGAGCGAAGAAGCTTGGGAGATGAAGTCATTGGCAAGATCGTGGTTTAAATGATAAACGATGAGGTCTTTTCTCAGTAGAGATGGAAACAAAGCGAGGAAGAAGTTAACAAGAAAGTGAAAGAAAATAGGGGTGAGCTGAAAGAAGAGATAGTTTATTTTTATATGTTTTCCTGTACTACAAAAGCAATATGTTTTAGTTTGAAAATTCATAAAAACAAAACTTAAAAAACTTGCATTTCTATCCCCCAGAAATAAACACTATGAAATTTTCATGTATTTCTTGCCAATCCTTGTATTAAGCTGGGAAACCATTGGCATAATTAAACATTCTACAACCTGGACTCTAGAGCCAGACCTCCTGGCTACACTCCATCATGCCTACCTGTGGAAGGGTGATTCTCAAAAGTTTTTGGTCTCAGGGCCTTGCAGACTCCGCCGCCCCCTCAGGCCTTCCTGCACCCAGCCACGGTCAGCCCTACTGTGTTCTTCATCGCTGCAGGCGGTGAGCCTTCGGGCCAAGTCTCCTTCAAAGCTGTTGCAAAGTTCCAAAGACAGCAGAAAACTTTTGTGCTCTGAGCACTGGGGAGAAAGGATTTGGTTATCAAGTTTCCTGCTTTCACAGAATTATTCCAGGACTTATGTGCCAGAGTTGTGACTTCACACGCCACCACGGCACAGGTGGCAAATCCATCTACCAGGAGAAATTTGGTGATGAGAATTTTGTCCTGAAGCACACAGGTCCTGGCATCTTGTCCATGGTAAATGCTGGACCCGACACGAACGGTTCCGTTTTTCATCTGCACTGCCAAGACCGAGTGGCTGGACGGCAAGTGCGTGGTCCTCGGCTGGTGAAAGACGCGTGGATGTTGTGACAGCCATGGAGCGCTGAGTCCGGGAATGGCAAGACCAGCGAGAAGACACCATTACTGGCCGTGGACAACTCTAATTCATTTGACGTGTGTTTTCTCTCAACCACCAGACCATTCCTTCTGTAGCTCAGGAGAGCACCCCTTCACTCCCATCTGCTTGGAATGTTCTATAAACTTCGTGCTCCCAACATAGTTCGTTGAGTTCCATGTTTTCCTTACCCCTTCCAAGTCTAGCTGGTTTGCAGAGTTAAGTTTATGATTATGGAATAAAAACTAAACAACAACAACAGAAAAACTTTTTAGTCTCAGGATCCCCTTACACCCTTAAAAATGAGAGATTCCTGCCCTGACCCATGGGCTCATTGTTTGGGCATCGTCCCGCAAAGCAAAAGGTCCCCAGTTTGGTCCCTAGTCAGGGTGCGTGCAATATGCAACCAACTGGTGTCTCTCTCTCACACTGATGTCTCTCTCCCTCTCTGTCCCTCACTTCCCCTCTCTCTAAAAATAAAATAATAAAATCTTTTTTAAAATAACTGTATTTTCCAAAACAAAAATTTAATAAGAAGGGTGCAGTTATACATTTTTGCAAATCTCTTTTAAAAAAGAAGACAAATGAATTTTCATATCTGCTTCTACGTTCAATCTGTTGCAATACATTGTTTTGATTAAAGTATATAAAGCAAATCCTGTTCTTGAGGAAAAGGGAGGAGTATTTCAATAGCCTTTTCAGATAATTGTGGATATTCTTTTCTTAAAATTTTTTTTGATTGATTGATTTGAGGGAGAGAGAGAGAGACTAATTTGTTGTTCCACTTTTTTATGGATTCATTGGTTGATTCTTGTATATGCTCTGACCGGGGATTGAACCCACAACCTTGGCATATCAGGATGCTACTAAAACCAACTGAGCTACCTTGCCAGAGCTGGATGTTCTTTTCTGATACTACATCAAAACTTGGTAAATAGTAGTTTCTTAACAGTCAGTTGCTATATAGAATCTGAAGCCATATCAATGAAATTTTTGTAATCTGTTCCATTTGAATCCCTTGCTTTTTCTTGCATTTGGAATGGGCCATTTGTTACAATTTTGATATACAATAGAAAAATTTACTGTCATCACCAGTCTCAAAAATTTTGAGAATGGCAAGCCCATGGTGGCACATATAAGTTTTTTAAAATTCAAAATTTCACCTGGAAGCTCAAATTTTATTACTAACAACAAAAACTGTCCATTGTTTTCCTTGAAGTGAGGCTCACTTCGTTCATTTTTTAAAGTGTCTGCCAAACCCCCAAGTCTGACAGCGCCTGGTTCACCTCGAAGCTCCAACACCTGCCCACGTGCCTTTCCTCAGCCCAGCCCTGCCCCCCATTCGCAGCAAAGGCGTCTACGTGTGTTTCCCACTTTATCTCAGGAGATAGTAAAGACGTGCGCCCATGGGTTGAGATTTAATAAAATTAATGTTTTACTGCTTCATCAAGGCCAGTTGTTTGTTTGTTTTCCTAACCCGTGACAACGTGAGCATCAAGAATACCATGACGCCCTGGCCGGGTGGCTCAGTTGGTTTGTGGGCTCAATTCCCAGGCAGGTGCAATCCCAGGTCAGAGCACATACAGGAAGCAACCGATTGATATTTCCCTCTCACACTGATGTTTCCCTCTTTCTCTCATTGCCCTGGATTTGTGCGAAAGTGCCAGTAGTTCTACCCCCAAGGCTCTTGTGTCAGTGCAAGTGTCAACACAGTGCAAGAGGCAAATAACATCATAGTGTTATTACTAAAATAGTTTTGACCTCGCTACCCCCCTGAAAGGGTCTTGGGACCCTTCGGGGTTCATGGGCCACACTGTCAGACCACCATCATAAAGTTACCTAGTGTCTCTGGGTTTCAGTTTCCTTATTTATAAAAGAGGATTGATAACGTTACAGCTACCTCATGGGTTGTTGTGAAAACTAAATGGTTTAAAACATGTAAAGCATTTACAACAATCCCTGGCACATTGTGTTACATAACCATTTGCTAATATTATAATCATATACCCAATGGCATTAAACGTTCTTCTAAAATAAATTTTTTGAGAGTGAGCCCTGCCGGTGTGGCCCAGTTGGTTGGAGCGTTGTCCCACGAACCAAAATGTCACAAATTTGATTCCCAGTCAGGGCACATACCCGGGTTGTGGGGTTTTGATACCAGCAGGGAAAGTATGAGAAGGCAGCTGATCAATGTTTCTCTCTCTCTCTCCCTCCCTCTCTCTCTAAAAGCAATGAAAATATAAATGTCGTCTAGTGAGGATAAAAAATTTTTATTGAGCCCTGGCTGGTGCAGCTCAGTGGATTGAGCACCAGCTTGTGAACCAAAGGGTCACCGGTTCAATTCCCAGTCAGGGTACATGCTTGGGTTGTGGGCCAGGTCCTCAGTAGGGGGCACTCAAGAAGCAACCACACATTATTTCTCTCCCTCTCTTTCTCCCTCCCTTCCCCTCTCTCTAAAAATAAATAAATAAATAAATAAATAAATAAATAAATAAATAATCTTTAAAAAATATTTTTAATCTTAAAAATATTATTTTAAGAGAATATATTTTAAATATTTTATTGAAAGTATATTATTCCATATTAATGTAACAATTATTTGATATTAGGTTGTTTCCAACTTTTTCAACACCCTGTACATAAGCCTTTGGCACTTCTCTGATTATTTAGGGTGAGCTATGTTCTGATAAATGCATTGTGAGGTGATTTTGTCCTCATGCAAACATCACAGAGACTTACACACACCTAGATGGTACAGCCCACTGCACAGCCAGGCTCTATGGTATCAGCTGTTGCCCCTAGGCTGCAAGCCTGTATACCATGTTACTGTACAAAACACAATCAAGCACAAGAGAAAATGATACAGTCTAGAGACATGGTAACCATGAGCTGTACGAGGCTGCAGCTGGCGCAGGGGCATGCTGTTTTATAGCAAATGTTATTTTTAAGTAGAAAGAATTTATTCTAAAATAGCAACAACAATGTTAAATAAACCAGTAACATTGTTTATTATTATAAAGTATTATGTACTTTACATAATTGTATGTGATATACTTTTATACAACTGGCAGCATAGTTAGGTTGCTTACACACATATCACACAAACATGTAACTTGTTGCACTACGTTACAATGACTACAACGTCATAGAGGCTACAACGTCACTAGGCATTTGAATTTTCCAGCTCTATTATAATCCCACGGGACCGCCATTGTACACGTGGTCTGTCACTGACAGAAGCATCGTTACGTGGTGCCTGATGGTACATGCGTTTCTTCAAAGTACTGTGAAGTGTACAGGGGATATCGGAGTGGGAGAGCGGAGAGGGTGGGGCCCACTGACTTCAGTGGGGAGCATTTCTTAAGATGGATGCGATCCAGGGTGCAGCTGCGAGTGTGAAAGAGCGGAGTAGGGTGCAGCTGCGAATGTGAAAGAGTGGAGTAGGGTACAGCTGCGAGTGTGAAGGAGCGGAGTAGGGTGCAGCTGCGAGTGTGAAGGAGCGGAGTAGGGTGCAGCTGCGAGTGTGAAGGAGCGGAGTAGGGTGCAGCTGCGAGTGTGAAGGAGCGGAGTAGGGTGCAGCTGCGAGTGTGAAGGAGCGGAGTAGGGTGCAGTTGCGAGTGTGAAGGAGTGGAGTAGGGTGCAGCTGCGAGTGTGAAAGAGCAGAGAGTGATGGCCATCGCTAAACTGGAAGAGGCCAAGGCACTGCCTGAGTCATCCTCGTGAACACTGAAGTCACCCAGTTGGCACGCAGAGGACCAGAAGACTGGGACACGGGTCCTGTCATTACCTGATGGGTGGGCTCTGCCAGAACACAATTTTGCTTGGGGAACCACACTCAGGCCCAGGACAGCTGAAGTGACCACTACCTTTATAACCAACACCTGCAGGATTCCCAAGCCTTAGAGCAGGGGTGTCAAACTCATTCTCCCCGGGGGCCACATCAGCCTCGCGGTTGCCTTCGAAGGGCTGAATGTAGAGCTCCTTGCCCCTAGTTAAGGAGTAGTTACATTTATACAGTCCTAAAATTACATTCAGCCCTTTGAAGGCACTGCGAGGTTTATGTGGCCCCTGGTGAAAATGAGTTTGACATCCCTGCCCTGGATGAAGGGCCGTTTCTTGCAAATTAACACTTGATTAATCTCTCCCAAGATTTAGACACAAGTACCGAAATGGAACTCATCCATACGGCGCAAACACAAAATAGGGTTTCTAGCTCCATTTATATTCAGCCTTTAAGGTCTGACTTTGGGATACTGAAAACGAAATGCATGGAACACTGGCCCAGGCAGAATAGCTCAGATCTCTGGGGAAAGGAGGGGTTTCTCAGTAAATGGTGCTGTAACAAATGGTTTTCCATGTTAAAAAAGGGAGCCCTGGCTGGTATGACTCAGCAGATTAAGTGCTGGCCTGCGAAGTGGGGGTCACCGGTTCTATTTCCAATAAGGGCACATGCCTGGGGTGTGGGCCAGGTCCCCGAGGTGGGGTGTGTGGGAGGCAGATGGTGGATGTTATCTCTCGCACATCGATGTTTCTCTCCCTCCCTTCCTGTTTCTCTAAAATTAAATAAATAAAATCTTTTTTTAAATTTGAAATTAGCCCTGGCTGGTATGGCTCAGTGGATTAAGTGTTGGCCTGTAAGCCGGAGGGCCACTCGTCAGATTCCTAATCAGGGCACATGCCTGGGTTGTGGGCCACTTCCTCACTTAGTTCTCTCAGGCATCAATGTTTCTCTCCCTCTCTCCCTCCATTCCCCTATCTCTAAAAATAAATAAAATCTGCCCTGGCTGGTGTAGCTCAGTGGATTGAGTGCAGGCTGGGAACCAAAGGGTCCCGGTTCGATTCCCAGTCAGGGCACATGCCTGGGTTGTGGGCTGGGTCCCTGTGGGGGCCATGTGGGAGGCAACCATGCATTGCTGTTTCTCTCCTTCTCTTTCACCCTCCCTTCCCCTCTCTCTAAAAATAAATAAAAATAAATTAAAATAAAATCTTTAAAAAATAAAAATAAATAAAATCTTAAAAAAATAAAAATTGAAATTAGATCCCTATCTCAGTGTAGACAAAAATCAATTCTGGATTTAATTAGAAATTTCTATGTGAAAGTGTGAGATGAAAGTGAACATATATATTGGTCTCTGCCCCCATTCCTAGCATAGAGCTGCTAAAACCTTGTCATTTCCTACGTGATAAGAGCACTAGGAGCATCCTTTGTTCTAATGTGGCAACTCTGGGCAGGTTCCTGGATGGGCGCTGATCACCAGAAAGATCAGCCATGATTCAGAAGCTTGGAATTTTGAGATCCCCTCCCTCCCCTTCTCCAGAGGGGAGGACTGGAAATGGTTGATCGATCATGCCTACGTGACAAAACCTCCATCGAACGCCAATAGTAGGGGCCTCGGAGAGCATCCACACGTGGAGGCGCTGGGAGAGTGGCACGCCCAGAGCAGGCATGGAAACTTCACGCCCCTTCATACCTGGCCTTACACATCTCTCCCATCTGAATATCCGCTGTATCACTTATTACATCCTTTAATAAACTGGTAAACGTAAGTGCTTCCCTGTTGTGCGAGCTGGTCTAGCAAAGTAATCAAACCCAAGGGGGAGGAGGTCATGGGACCTCCTGTCTACAGCCATTTGGTCAGCACAGGCGACAACCTGGGCTGGCAAGTGGCATCTGAAAGAGGGACGGGCTGTCTTAGGGACTGAGCCTCTCATCCGTGGAATCTGATGCTATCTCCAGGTAAACAGTGTCAGAACTGAAAGGAATTCTCGGACACCCAGCTGGTGTCCCAGAACTACTTGTTGGTGTGGGAAAAACTCCACATACCTGGTGATCAGATGTATCAGAAGTGAAGTGCTGTACGTGCTCGAGAAGGAGACTCGCTCGTAAGGAACTAGTTCTCTCACTCAGGAAGAAGAAACCTGAGTTTCTGCATTACAGAAACGCAAAACCATAAACCCTTAAAAAGAAAACAGTATCTTTCTGGCCTCTGGAAGTTTTCTGGACACAACAATCACTAACCTTGGCCCTGGCTGATGTAGCTCAGTGAATTAAGCATGGGCTGTGAAACAGAAGGTCACTGGTTTGATTCCCAGTCAGGACACGTGCCTGGGTTGCGGGCCCGGTCCAAGCGGCAGCCACACATTAATGTTTCTCTCCCTCTCTTTCTCC
>PVJI01007147.1:0-80473 GCA_004026765.1 Micronycteris hirsuta | reverse complement strand
GGGGGGGGGGGGGGGGGGGGGTGCTGGGAAGGAGGGAGGGAGGCAGATCCCTGGCAGCCCTTCCTTTCCCAACCAAGGAGAATCCTTTGAAGGGACCCTTTTCTGGGGCCTCACTTATGTAACTTCTGTCTGTGAAGGAATTTCCTTTTACCTCTTCCTTTTTTTTAACTTCCGGTCAGGCCCAAGCTCTGTGTTAGGTCCCCTTATTATCATTCTGATGGCCTTGGAGGAAAACAAAAATCCACAATCCAAAGACGCTTCTGCCTAGGGCCAGAGGGTTACTACTTAGAAATTCTGAGACGGTCTGGGAATGGGCTGGATCTCTGTGCTTCAGGTACAACCTGGATCCTTGGAGGAACATCTGGAATTTCTAGGATTCTTAGAGTGCCCACCTTTGCCAACTCTGAGGCAAGGGTTGGCCATCCAACCCCTCAGTTCTCTTGCTGCCCTGTTCTGCCCTCCACAGACCCGTCCACAGGGCCACCCATACAGCAGGCCTTCAGGGGCTTCACTCTTGCCCCCTCCCTGCAACCCACTTAGGTATTCACGGCCCTGGCACTGGTACGCATGCTCATCCTTCCTCTCAACAATTTCCCTTGGGTGATCAATGGCCTCTTGGAGTCCAAAGTGTCCTTGGACCGGATCCAACGATTCCTCGACCTTCCCAACCACAACCCCAAGACCTACTACAGCCAAGGTAATGGGAAGCTAGAGGGTAGAACCTGGCACAAGGTGAGGAGGGAGCTGTAGCCCCCTGGGCACTGTACACACATGCTACCAAGAGAAGCTAGAGGCAATGGAATCCAGGTAGGGCAGGTGGCCATTTCCTGGGGGAGAAGCCTCAGACTAAGACGGAAGCTGAATTAGCCCTGGGCAGACAGACATGGGACAGGCAAGCTAACGACATGCCCCTGGTTTGCCCTCCCCACAGCAGGTAGGTGTGCATTAGAAGGCCAAGGTGAGTGTTGTCTCCCCTGTTCAGATCCCCCCACAGAGCCATCTACAGTGGTGGAGCTACATGAAGCCCTGTTTTCTTGGGACCCAGTTGGAACCGGCCAGGAGACCTTCATCAATCACCTTGAAGTGAAGAAGGTTTGTTAGTCACACAACCTAGGAGAGACCCCAGACTAATAAGGAAGATGGGGACTCAGTGGCAGATGAACGAGGATGGAGCCAATCATAGCTAGAGGGCCCTGTAGCTCTACTTACCAAGGGAAGGACTAGAGAGGTTTTGGTGAGTAGGGTCTAATCAAGGAAGAGATGCCACCTCATCTGTGACTGTCATTCCTCTGCACACAGCTTTTACAGAGTAGTCGCGTCTCTGTGTGTTCTTCAGACAGCTCACACCCGCCTGGTCCAGACCAGCAAGTGTGTTTGTCTGCTGGATCCTCCATGACCCCTAGGTGCTGTGCAGTTCAAAACAGACCCCAGAGTTTGTCCAGCATCCCCCCAAGGCTGAGGACCGGGAAGAGGCCCAGCAGTGGGCCTCTGCTGGCAACCCCTTCTGGAAAGGGTTTTGCAAATGGAATCGATAACCCTCTGTAGCCTGGTGAAAGGAGTCACACCCTGTGATTCACACCACGGGCATACGTTCTCAGAGAAGCACTGGAAAGAACATTCCTGGCTAAAGAGTGACTCCTGTTCACCCCAGTCTTGAGTTTTCACTCTCCCCTGACCCCCGCCCCACCCCTTGCCCCAGAGCTCAACCCGGTGTTCTCCAGCGGTGCCTGAACTCTCTCTACCACACTTGGCCCACACTTCTGGCTCGGGTTGTGTGTTTGTTTTTCCTCTTAGTTCAGGCAAGATAAGGCTGGGATTTTTCAAAGGAATTTTGCTAATGTGTCAGTTGGGCTTTTTTGGATAGAAGTCATAGAAACCCACTGGAGCTAGCTTAAGCAAATAAGAATGTATACTAAGGGTATAGAGATGAACAGCAGAGTCCAAAACCAAGTGCGCAGCCCAACCTCAGGAGCAGCCCAGAACCAGGCCTCGACTTGCAGAGAGCTCGTTCCTTCTGTCTGCTCTTTTCTCTGCATTTGCCTCATTGTTCTCGGTGGACAGAAGATATGACTGCAGAGAGCCCCCCTGCTTACCAGCTGTAGCCAGAAATAAGGAGCATTCCCAGGGAAGGGTCTCAGATTGGTCTGGTGCCCGCTGGTAGGTGGGACAGCGATGCCCGGCTGGCTGGCTGGCTGGGTGGGGGCATCACAGACAGAGCTTCTGGGAGCTCTGCCTGTTTCTAGAGAAGGATTTTGTTTGCTTTTTGTACAGAGAGCTAGCTCCATGAATGTATATTACAACTAAGAAATGAAGGGAACACAAAGAATTTAAACTGCAAATCACAGAAAGGGGCACTTCCGAAAACACTGCTGTTTGCCCTGAGGTGCCAGAAGTCTAGCAGCAGGTGGACTTAGCCAGCCCAGCATCCAGGCCCCAGAGCCTGGAGCCTTTTCCTCCCCTCTCACCATTCCGGAATGCTGTCTTAGAGCTTTCCTTGGAAGTTCTCGGGCAGTTTTCCTCGGGGCAAATTGTTTCCCTACAGACTAACTGGGGCCTAGAAAGAAGCCTCGGTGGGATGATTGGCAGCCCATGGCCTCAGGAAGGAGAACTGACACTTACTTGTGTGGATTTTTTGTAGGGTGCCCTTGTAGGCATCGTGGGGAAGGTGGGCTGTGGGAAGAGCTCGCTGCTGGCCGCTGTCGCTGGGGAGCTTCACAGGTAAGCAACCTCTAGCGTCTCTGTCCTCGGCTCTGCCCTCAGCGAACACTTAACCTAGCCCCTGTTATGTGGTGGACACCTTTTTTAGGGGCCAGAGATGCCAGGATGAAGAAGACATGGTCCCTTTCTTGGGAGAGTTGTCAGTCTGGAAAGGGAGAGACAGTCAAGAAAGTGAGTTATCATAATCATCACACCAGAGTGTTTTAAGTGTTATAATAGTGAGTGAAGAAATGAATGGAAACATCCAGCATTGCCGCTCTTTGAGCAAGTGTGGCTGTGCAGGGAAGGGACCCAGGGAAGAGCTGAGGTGTGAAGGAAGGTCTTCTTCTTTCGCTGTGAGAATGCGTGAGTCCAGGGTAGCGGCCACACTCTCTTCTGAGCTTCTGAGCACATCTAGATAAGACAGCTGCTTGGCTTCAGTCAAAGAGCAATTTCTTCCCTTCCTGTTCAAAAAGAGCCCACAGCCTCATTTAGGACCTCTCTGCCCCATGGCTGCCAGCCCGGAGAGCCATGTGACGGGAAGGGGCCCTCTGTAGAAGGCAGCAGTCTGGAAAGGGGCTGGGCACAGAGAGACTGTCTGGAGCCAGCTCCCATGCTGCTGGCCTGGCTCTCTGCAGGCTGCGTGGACGGGTGGCAGTGTGGGGGCTGTCCAATGGCTTTGGCCTGGCCACCCAGGAACCCTGGATCCAGTTTGCCACCATCCGAGACAACATTCTCTTTGGGAAGACATTTGATGCCCAGCTGTATAAGGAAGTGCTAGAGGCCTGCGCCCTCAATGACGACCTCAGTGTGAGTGCCTGGCCCCAAAACCTCTTGGTCACCTGCTTCCTCGTGTCCCTGACACCTCAAGTCTGAGACTTGCTACTCTGGGAGGGCGTTGCTTCCACTCAGGCATCCTTACCTAGGACTGGCCGTCAGGCTTTGGTCCCCTCGGAGTGCTCAGCTGTTCGGTTCCTTGTTCTTTGTAGGGCTCAGAGGGGCGGTGGTGACGGTGCTCCACAGAGTGGTGGGGGAACCCCGGGGCTTCTGGGGCTAAGGAAGGGCTCCCTATGAGGCTTAGCTCTGCATAGGTCTGACTGGCAGTTCTTTTTTTATAATTTTTAAAACGATTTTATTTATTTATTTTTAGAGAGAGGGGGAGGGAAAGAAAGGGGGAGAAACATCGATGTGCAAGAGAAACATCGATGTGCAAGAGAAACAGCAATCGGTTAACTCTTGCACACCCCCAGTTGGGGACCTGGCCTGCAGCCCAGCATGTGCCCTGACTGAGAATTGAACCAGCAACCCTTTCAGTTTGTGGGACGGTGCCCAACCCACTGAGCCACACTGGTCAGGGCTGACTAGCAGTTCTTATTCAAGAGTCCCTCCCTTAGTTCCCAGCCGGGAGACTTGGGAGAGTCAAGGTTACTCTAGGGAAGCCTGAGGAACCCTTTAGATCCCCCACACCCAGAGTACTAAATTTAGGGAGGATGAGATTCCACATTTCTCCCATGATTTCCCTACCCAACCCCCATATCCCTACAGGACTGTCCTCACCACCACCGTGTCCAGGGAAATGTGGCACTTTGCTGGAAAGGAGGACCTTTGACTTTGACCATGGGGCATCCTAGGTCCATTTATTAATTTGTTTCTGTATCAAGCATTTCCCAAACGTCTACCACCAAGTGTTCTAGGCACTAAGGAAAGACGTGAATGGCAAAGCTCCTCAGAGGACACGCCATCTGGAGGACGGCAGGCACCTCCTCTGGCACAGGGACCCCTTAGCCAAGGAGGTCACTCCTGTCGCCACAGGAAGGCTGGAGGTGCGCTCCTTCCCGAGAAAGCTGTGGAAGCTTTGGCATCACGCCCATCATCATCCTTGCCTGTTAAAAAGGCAGGGCACTGTGCTGGAGTGGTGAAGAATCTGTGTTCGTGTCTTGCCCCATACTAGCTGTGGAACAACCTTGGGCAAGACAGTGACTCTGTCTGAGCTTTGGTCTCATCTGTGGAAAGGAAATCATGCCGTCTTCACAAGGTTGTCCAGGGGATGGGATGAGACGATCCCTATAAAGTGCTAAGCACATTGTAAATGTTCAGTCACTGGTGGTTACTAGATTTGTGGCTTAGGCCCGCTGCCTTTCTCCCTCAGATTCAAGACCAGTCTTTTCAAGCTCCCTGACTCATTTCTATGCAAAGGGATAGGAAATGGGGTAGAAAGTATTGGGAAGCTCTCTGACCAACACCGAGGGCCTGTCCCGTCAGGTCCTCCCCGCTGGAGACCAGACAGAGGTGGGAGAGAAGGGTGTGACCCTCAGCGGGGGACAGCGGGCCCGGATCGCCCTTGCCCGTGCTGTCTACCAGGTGAGCTAAAGGTGGGGGAGCCCAGAGCCTCGGGAACTCAGTCAGAAGGCGTGGGGTGGGGTGTTGGCGTCAGTATCCGATTTCCCCTCCTCCCCTCCACGCTCCCGAGTTGTCGGCTCCTTGGCCATCCCATTCTCCTTGTGCAGATTCAGGGCAGAATTAAAGGTCCTTTAAAAACTGTTATGTGTCTTGAGGCTCTGGGACCCAGCAAGGCTGAGCACTTGCCCTGGGACACTGGCCTTGTTTGACCGGAGGAAAGTCCATCTCAGGTCTTACCTCCTTCTCTTCCTCTGAACGGTCCTCTCTGAGTCTCTCAAGGTCATGTCCTAGGAGAGGTCTGGGTTCTGGCCAGAGGGCCAAGACTTGGTGTCCATGGTGCCCCTATTGCTCTCTAGGAAAAGGAGCTCTATCTCCTCGATGACCCTCTGGCTGCTGTGGATGCAGATGTGGCCAACCACCTGCTGCAGAGGTGCATCCTGGGAGCGCTGAGCCACACCACGCGGCTGCTCTGCACCCACCGCACCGAGTACCTGGAGAAGGCTGACCTGGTGCTGCTGCTGGAGGCCGGGCGCCTGGTCCGGGCTGGTAATGTGGTCTGCAGGGCAGGGGCCGGCCAGTGAGGGAGCCGTCTACCTGGGTGTAACTGGGGAAGAGGGACAGATGGATTGTCAAGTGCAGACTCTGCCACCCCTCTGCGTGTGACCTGGTTATCCTTCTTTGTAATGGGAGCCTCTGTCCTGCCTTCCCAGAAGCAATGTGAGGAAACAGGAGGGGAAGGGGCACACTGGCAGAAGGCCCGGTGGCTTTGGGACTTGGGATTTGTGACTGGGTGCGTTGGGAACTTAGACGCCCGGGATCACTGAGAGCAGTCTGGTGCCCTTGGAGAAGAGGAAGCAATTTTAGAACAGTCTTTTATTTTTTAAAAAATCCTGAAGGATTATTATCCAGAGGGACATGGCCATCTGCAAGTTTACTGGGAAAGAAACAGAGGACATGAGGCTCCACCAGGGTGTTAGGAATTTTCTGAGGCGTGAGGAGCAAGCTCAGCAATACTGAGAGGTGTTCCTGGACAGAGTGCTCATGGGCGCTGTGACTCTCCGAGGGGTGAATGTTTTCTGTCTGTGCTGATTGGACTCCAGACACAGAAGGGATGGACTTGATGGTCCTGCCCAGACTCTGCGGGTCCAGGACAGAGCTGTGCTCGGGCGGGTCCGAAAAGAACTGGGGGTGGGGTGGACTGGCACACATATTTAGAAAAGCCTAATGTATTTCTAGAACAGTCCCTGCCTAATCTCCCCTGCTACCTTCCAGGGCCTCCGTCTGAGATCCTGCCATTGGTGCAAGCTGTTCCCAAAGTCTGGGCTGAGGATGGGCAAGAGTCTGATTCAGGTATGGCCTGAGGATGGGAACAGGCGGCTTGCTCCTCACCATGACACTGGAGAGATGACGTCTACAGAGCTTGCCTGCCCCTCTGAAACCCTGAGGTTGTCAACTGTCAGCCTGCAGGCTTAGTCCCCCGTGACCTCCCTGCTCTTCCCAGCCACAGCCCAGGCAGTGTGGAACCCAGAGAAAACAAAGGAGGGGCTGAAGGTGGAGGAGGGTACATCTGGCCGCCTGCTGCAGGAAGAAAGCAAGAAGGAGGGTGCTGTGGCCTTCCATGTGTACCGAGAATACTGGAGGGCCATAGGCCCGGGCCTGGCCCTGGCCATCCTTTTTTCGCTGCTCCTCATGCAAGGTAGGGACGAATCCTGGAGGCCCTTATCCCACCCACAGTCCTGTCTTCTAGGTCCCCATCACATCCTTCACCTTGTACCAACTCTTACAAACCCCAGAGACTCACCAGGCATGGCGACGGCTGGGACAATGGGCCTGCCCCCCCCGTTCTGAGAGAGTCCCAGAGGCCAGACAGATGCACTCTATAGCCATCTTCTGGCCTGTCCCACTCAGCAGATTTGAGATCACGTTCTTCCCCAGACCCAGGAATGAAGCACACACCAGGGAGGAGTAGAATTGTGGCAGGGCAGGGAGGGCCAGCAGAGCAAAGAAGGGAAGAAACTAGAGTCAAGGGCAGAGGATTAGAATAGAGGAGGTGAGTCTCTCTCGCAGCTTTCTCTTCCCCATCCCCACCCAGCCACGAGGAACGCTGCCGACTGGTGGCTCTCCCACTGGATCTCTCAGCTGAAGGCAGCCAGCAATAACTCCCAGGAGGTGGCAGCCCCCATCACCCCGGACTCCACAGGGCTCCTCTCTGCCCAGCTGCTACTCTTCTCCCCCAGAAGCTTCTAGTGAGTGGCTGGGGCTGGGGCTGTCAGAGCGATTGCCAGGCAGGCAGTGAGAGTTGCGGAGCTGTCTCTCTGGAGAATGGGGGGCAGTGGTGTGGGGGAGGGGAAGGAGCCCCCAGTGGCCCTACTTTTGGTTACCCACAGCCTCCTCCCCACCACCCAGCACCTCAGTGTTCCTCCTGCCTAAAGCTGCCCCCAATGGCTCCTCAGACGTCCGTTACTACCTCACCGTGTATGCGACGATCGCTGGTGTCAACTCCCTCCTCACCCTTCTCCGAGCAGTGCTCTTTGCAGCGGGCACCCTTCGGGCTGCCGCCACCCTGCATCGCCGCCTGCTGTGTCGAGTTCTTATGGTGAGGGGATAAGAGGGCGGGGGTGGCGTGGGGAGCCCTCCCCAGGCCTAGGCTTCATCGGGGGCCCTAGCCTACCTCCTAGTCCTCAGGAGAATGTAGCCCCACACAGGTGCATGCGGCACTTGACGACTGGAGACCTGGAAAGGCTGAGAGCAGAGAGGCTGCTGGGCTTCAAACCCAGTTACTTAACCCTACAGCTTTCTCCTCTGTAACACGGGGAGAAGAGATTCATCCTCAGTCACTTCCATTTTGGATTTCGTGCAGAGGGCTGAGCTGACCGCCCCTTAGTTCCTGCGAAGTCCCTTCGGTGTTTTGCTTATTTATCCACCCGTTTCTTTTCTGCATACCCTTTCTCCATTTCCCCTCCTTTCCTTGAACAGCAGCCGTTCTAAGTGTGCTTAATATGTATCTTTTTGTCTTTTTGTGAAATGCCTGTGTTTTGTGTTCATGTATTTTTATAAGTCAAATTTTGTTTCTTACAATTTTTATTTCGGGCTGTTTCTAAGATCAGTCCTGGTTGCTATGTGTATATCTATTCTAGTCTGTTGCTTACCCATTGACTTAGTATGAGGATTAAATTAATTAGTATATGGTAAGCGCTTAGGATAGTGCCTGGCACATACTAAGTGCTCAATCGGCAATTATTATTAATGTTGTTATTAAAGCCCTTTCTTGTCCTTTACCTTTTTTTTTTTAATTTTTTTATTTATTTTTTAGATGGAAGGGAGGGAGAGGGGGAGAGAAACATCAATGTGTGGTTGTCTCTCACGTGGCCCCCACTGGGGACTTGGCCTGCAACCCACACATGTGCCCTGACTGGGAATCGAACTGGCGACCCTTTGGTTCGCAGCCTGCTCTTGTCCTTTATCTTATTTTGGTTTATAATAACCCTGTGAGCTGGTATTGTCATCCCCACTTTACAGATGAGGAAACGGAGGCTCTGAGGGTGCAGGTGACCTAGGCGAGGCTATTCCCTGGAGAGCCAGGCTGTGACCCCAGTACTGGGTGGGCCTTTCCATTGCCTGTTAGGGACCAAGCAGCACACTGTTCTGCCTCCCCTCCAGGAGCCAAGTGGGGGACGTCTCCAGGCTGTGAAGGAATTCGTTTATCACAAACTGTCAGGGGGTGCTTCAGAAAGTCCTTCACCTAGTCTCCTGCCTTAAAATAGGACTGCTCCCCAAGTGATGGCAGAGTTGGGGGACGGGGAGGGTGGGGAAAGGGAGAGGGGCTATACCTAATGAGACTGTACCTCCCACTAGTAGACCGAGCATCGGGCAGTCACCGAGCACTTCCTCTATGCTAGGCCGACTGTGCCGGGACCTGACTGCTACCTCTGCGACCTTTAATCCCCCTAATAGCCCTCTAAGGTGTGGTTCCATTATTAGCCCCGTTTTTGAAATGAGGAACAGGGGCCTTTAACAGATTAAGCCTCTTGCCTGGGGTTTCACATCTACTAAGCGGCAGGGCTGGAATCCCAGCAGCAGGCTGACTCCAGAGACTCAGCGCGTAACCTTGAGACAGTACTACTTGGATCACTGCCCTCACCCCGCTCTCCCGCCCTGGGTGATCAGGGTGTTCCTCCTGACATCTCACGAAGTCTCACTCACTGGCCTGAAGTCCCCATATTCCGGACAGAGGCATAGGTGTGTCTAGCATAGAGGTAGCGGAATGGCCAGCATGGCCTCTCAGGGTCACCACTGGCCAGAGGGACAGTCTCTCTCTTTTCTACCCTGGGATAGTCTTCTCCAGGCCCCACGTGTCCCTCCTCTCTGCCCCCTTCCTATTCTCTGCCTTGGGCCTCCCTGCGCACCCACCTCTCCGCCAGGCCCTGCCCTTGCCCAACCACGCCCCTTCTCCCAGGCGCCAGTGACGTTCTTTGACTGCACGCCTGTGGGCCGGGTCCTAAACCGCTTCTCCTCCGACGTGGCCTGTGTGGACGACAGCTTGCCTTTCATCCTCAACATCCTCCTGGCCAACTCCGCGGGCCTTCTGGGCCTCCTGGCTGTGCTGGGCTCTGGCCTGCCCTGGCTGCTGCTGCTGCTGCCGCCTCTGAGCCTGATCTACTACCGAGTGCAGCGCCGCTACCGGGCCTCCTCGCGGGAGCTGCGGCGCCTGGGCAGCCTCACCCTGTCTCCGCTCTACACCCACCTGGCCGACACCCTAGCCGGCCTCCCTGTGCTCCGGGCCACCGGGGCCACTGACAGGTATGTGGGGTCCACATCTACCAACTAGGGCCAGGGGATGAGGTGCTGGGGCGGGGGGTAGAGGGTCCTTTAAGAAGAAAGGCACGGGGAGAGGTGGGCTTCAGGTCTCCTGAGAAGGGAAAGGTGGGCGAGGGCGCTAAGGGAAAGAGGAAGGAAACAGAGAAAAGGGCTAGTGAGGCAGAGCAGCCCCTACGAAAGGGTGCACTCACCTCTTCAGACCCTGAGGTGAGACCTGTGGGTGTGCACATCAGCTCCAGGAAGGAGCCATTCTGTGGGGGAGTCTGGGCAAGTCATTGCCACGGTGGAGTGGCCTCACTTCCCTCCTGGCCTCCCCCAGGTTTGAGGAGGAGAACCAGAGGCTCCTGGAGCTAAACCAAAGGTGCCAGTTTGCGTCCAGTGCCACGATGCAGTGGCTGGACATTCGGCTCCAGCTCATGGGGGCTGCGGTGGTCAGTGCCATCGCAGGCATCGCCCTGGTGCAACACCAGCAGGGCCTCGCTGACCCAGGTACCACCCCGGGACCTTCACTCTCACCTCAGAAGCATGTGATTCCCGTTCCCTGGCCCAGACCTCTTTCTGCACTGTCCCCCAGCATTTTCACCTGCCACCCAGGGTTTCCTGTGAGGATGTGTTGTAATTCCCCTGCCCCCCATTTTAGAGTTGAGGAAACTGAGTCTCAAGAAGTGACTGGCCCAGGTGATGGTGGATCTGGTACTAGAGCTAGTCTTCTGACTCCGCCCCTTCCCCTGCTGCACCCCTATCCCCAGCACTCTGCCAGGCCCACCTGTCTGCCACCTGTCACTCCCTGTAGCCTCTCCAGACCCACTCCACAGCCTTGCATCCAGCCTGCTGTGGCGCTGGTCTGGTGCTGGCGCCTTCCTGCTTCTCTGCTGGCCTCCTTTAAACGCCCGCAGTCCACAGCTTGGGTTTTCCCGTTCTGCCTCACTCCTCCCCACACACATCCCAGTGTCCAGGCCTCCCCTAGTGGCTGGTGTTCCTCTCCTGCTAGGACTGGTGGGCCTGTCACTGTCCTATGCTCTGTCCCTGACGGGTCTGCTCTCGGGCCTGGTGAGCAGCTTCACGCAGACAGAGACCATGCTGGTGAGCGTCGAGCGGCTGGAGGAGTACTCCCGCGATGTGCCCCAGGAGCCCCAGGGCCAGCCGATGCAGGTAGGCCTGCACGCCCACCCCTGGCCGGGCGCTGGCGCCCTGAAGGATCCTCCCGACAGTCCAAGCTCCTTTCACTCCTCGCCACTTTTCTCAGCTCCTCTGTCCCTGTGTGACCTCCCCTTGCTTCTCTGTGTCCCTCGTCTTTGTGTCTGTTCACCCCTCTCTCCTTTAGTTGCCCTCATTTGTCCCACTCTTCCTCTCAGGCCATCCGTTTCTCAGTATTCCCTCCACCTTCACTCTCCAACCCCGCTTCTCCCCCCCGTGTCTCCCAGTCTCACCTGTGTCCCTCCTCTCCTACCCACGAACCCCACCAGCTAGGCACTGGCTGGCTGACCCAGGGGAGCGTGGAGTTCCAGGATGTGGTGCTGGTGTACCGGCCGGGGCTGCCGAATGCCCTGGATGGGGTGACCTTCCGCGTACAGCCGGGAGAGAAGCTGGGCATCGTGGGCCGCACGGGCTCTGGCAAGTCTTCCCTGTTGTTGGTGCTCTTCCGGCTGCTGGAGCCCAGTTCGGGGCGAGTGCTCCTGGATGGAGTGGACACCAGCCAGCTGGAGCTGGCCCAGCTCAGGTCTGGAGTAGCGAGAAGAAGAGAACCAGACTACTGGCACTTAGAAGGAGGCCCAGCCAGGAAGGCTTTACATAAACTTAAGGCAGCCAGGGTCGGCCGGTGGCGGGAGGGTAGATGGGACAAGCAGGCGAGGAGAGCGAGCCCACAGTACTCAGGTCCAGGGTCAGAGCTGTTGGCTCAAGGCCTTTACTCCGACCCAGGCCCACCTTTCCAGCTTCATCTTTCTTGTACTTCCCACTATGCCCCCTGCATTCTAGACCACCAGTCCCTGCACCCTGAGCACAGCCTCCCAGTGCTGGGCCCAAGACACTCACACCACCCCCCCCCCCCCAGCCCTTGGGCTTAGCAGGTGGTACTCTGGACAGCTCAAGACCTGGGCCACTTGCCCCCGGCCACAAGAGGCCACATCTGGGGCTAAACATCCCCCCTGCCCCGCCACCCCCAGGTCAGCCCCGTATTGTTTTCTCTGAGCTCCATGGCGTGGGAAAGGGAGGGAAGCTGTGTTCTGAAGCCCATTACTGATCCCAGGCCCTGCCTTTGCTGCCTTTCTAACCTGCGGGGTCCTTCCGTTATAGCTCCACCCTATGGCTCCGGGGACCCATTTCCAGGCCCTCCCACCTTGACGTGCCCCCGCCCTCCTATTCAAACTCTGCTCGTTCCTGGCCACTGCTGCTGTCCCAGTGACCGCGGGAGTCAGGGCGACACCATTAGCCCACTTGTGTTCTCCGTACTTGGTGGCGCAGGGAGTTGTGAGCTCCTTAGAGACAGAGTCTTGGCCTTGGTTTCTCTGGTTTTCCTCAAAGCACCTGCACGGCTCTAAAACATGGCTGACCAACTGGGGCACAGAGTGAGGGCTGCGTTCAGGTCTTCTCCCCAAGCTTTCCTGGGGGTGCTGGGCCTATAGCTAAACCTGTGCTGGGAGCAGCAGTGACCACATCTCCAGCCTAGACCCCATGTGCGGTCCCCTCCCTGTTCCCCAGATCCCAGCTGGCTATCATCCCCCAGGAGCCCTTTTTGTTCAGTGGGACTGTTCGGGAAAACTTGGACCCCCGCGGCCTGTATGAGGACCTGGCCCTGTGGCAGGCTCTGGAGCAGTGCCACCTGAGTGAGGTGATCACATCCATGGGTGAGTACCAGGCCCTGCCCTGCAGAGTGGACAAGGAGGAAGCAGGGAGGGGCAGGGGGAGGCCTGGGACCCGGAGGTGAAGTGCTGTGCCTTGCAGGCGGTCTGGATGGTGAGCTGGGCGAGGGAGGCAGGAGCTTATCACTGGGGCAGAGGCAGCTGCTGTGTCTAGCCAGGGCTCTCCTCACAGATGCCAAGGTAAGGTGAGAGGAAGGGACATTCGAGAGGGCCGGGAAGAAGGCAGAGGCATGTGAGGGGTGAGGAAGTGAGTTGGGGAGAGGTCTCAGGGGACCAAGTTGGTTTTCGTTTTAGAGCTGAAGGTGGGGAGCTGTAGGCTGGGCTGGGTGCAGCTGCAAGGTGGGGGCTGGTGCTTGGGCAGGAGCCAGACTAACCCTCTTCCCCGTCCTCCCGCCCACCCCTCCACGTGCCCCAGGTCCTGTGCATCGATGAGGCCACGGCGAGTGTGGACCAGAAGACAGACCAGCTGCTCCAGCAGACCATCTGCAAACGCTTTGCCAACAAGACAGTGTTGACCATTGCACACAGGTGTGCAAGTGTCTAGTGTGAGACTCTGGTCAGAGGCTGTGGTGTCAGGTACCCCAGGGGCCAGGGCCCTAGAGATTCCAAGCCCCTGTGAACCTCAGCTCCTCATTCTCATAGCACAGTGTCTGAAGGAACCCGCGGCCCCCACCCCCCAGCACGGAGCCAGGGATAAAGTCCGTGGGGCGGAACAGTGGTGTCCAAGGGAGGAGAGGAGGGAGTGAGGGTCAGCGTTCTGCTGTAGGATGTTGCCCTCCGTCCCCCTCACAGACCACTCCTCCCACACAGGCTCCACACCATCCTGAACTCTGACCGGGTGCTGGTGCTGCAAGCTGGGAGGGTCGTGGAGCTGGGCTCCCCGGCCGCCCTGCGCAACCAGCCCCACTCTCTGTTCCAGCAGCTGTTGCAGAGCAGCCAGCAGGGAGCCTGCTCCTCCCCGTGAGGACCCAGCAGGGTCCCCACCCTCCAGGGTCTCCCCGCTGTCTGACCCTCTGCTGGGTGTCTGAGAGCTGAAGTGTGTTTACATTCTCCCCCATGGCTCTACCTCACTGCACTGCCCCAGAGGGGAGAAGGTGTCATGGGTTCCTCTTTGAGAACCACTCCTAAGGCAGCGTCCCACGGTTTCCCCAGAACCAGGCCGCTGCTCTGGCCCTCTGCCATCTGAGACTCCAGGCAGGTTTCTCTGGCCAAGGAGCCCACTTACAATTTCATATTTTTATTGGATAAAATTCCCATCTTACAGTCTGTGTATTAAAAAAATAATATTTCTTGTGTGAGGCTGCTAAGGGGTGGCAAGAAAGGACCACCCCAGTCTGAGGGGCAGAGGAGGTGAAGGAGGGGCACAGAAGCCCCCACGTCCATCACAGTGCTGTGGTCTTTCCGGGCTCAGGGGGCAGGTCAGGCGGCGAGGGGAGCCCCGCAGGCAGCATGCTAACCTGGCACTCCTGGTCCTGGCGAGCCGGGGCGTAGTGTGGTGCAGGGTGGCAACAGGGTCCAGGGGGGCACACACCCCGGCGCCAGGCCCTCAGGGTCAGCAACACCGTGGACAGGACCAGGGCGGCAGTGAGCGCCCCAAACACCACCATGGCCACCAGACCAGACTCACCCAGCCCAGCCTCTTGCCTCCGCACCACCTCCTTCACTGAGATGCGCAGCAGACCGGCCCCTGCGCTGTGAGGGACAGGCCCCGTGGCAGGCCCCACCACAGCTGAGGTGGGCCCCGGGGGGATGTCTGCTATGGTGGCAGGGTCTGGGACAGGTAAGACTAGCTCACAAGTCTTGCCACCATAGCCGCTGGGACACAGACAGTCGAAGTCATGGACACGGTCCCGACAGCGGGCCCCTCTCTGGCACGGGTGGCTGGCACAGTCATCCAGGTTGATGGTGCAGAAGCGTCCAGCAAAGCCCTCGGGGCAGAGGCAGGAGAAGCGGTTTATGCCGTCCATGCAGGTGGCGCCGTTAGCACAAGGCCGCATCAGACAGTCGTCTACGTTCACCTCACAGTGGGCACCCACAAAGCCTGCCAAGCAGCGGCACGTGAAGTTGAGGGCAAAGCCCTGGTCATCCTGGCACTGCCCGCCATTCTGGCATGGGGAGCTGGGGTGGAGGTGGGAGAGGGCTTTGATACGGACTCACACCTGCAGGGCAGCCCAGGTCAGCATCCTGACCACCGCCACCTCACTCCCCTTCCAGCAATGTCACGTTAAGCCACACTCTGGGCCTCCAATGCCTCCTTTAAAAAATAGGAATACAAGTAGTACCCAGCTTCCAAATGTTGAGGGTTAAATGAGATCACCCACTGTCAAGCAGTTAGCAGGGGGCGTGGCCGGAATGCGAGGCTAAGGCAAGTGGGCTGTTCCCCTGGCAGGCCCTCAGGCCTGACCCTGGAGTGCCCCTACAGGCCTGTTTCCTTGCACACACCGTGAGGCGCAAGGCTGCTCTGTGGAACATCTTAGGGGCCACGTGGCAGCTTTCCCGGGAGGATGAGGGGAGTCTGAGGTCCTCAACCTCCCCCACCCCAACAGCCAGAACAGTCACACACTGATCTGTTACACCTCCAGTTCCTGCAGATTTTTGTTGTTGAAGAAATGGTTCAGGTGGTATAAAAAAAGCTGAGAAACCCTGAACTGGGGACATTTCAGCAGACTGGGGTTTGATCCTCTGGTGCCCCCGGGCAGGACTTCTGACCCTCATCCCTACAACTTCACCGCCCCCACAAAGTGCTGTCTAACCTTGAACTCACCCCATGGGGCCAGCACTCACCCTGCCTGCTCACAGGGTCCAGTCTTGCGCTCACAGTCCCGGCCATGGAAGCCTGGTGGGCACACACAGTGGTACTCGCCGCCCCCGTCATATGCACACTGGCCTCCGTTCCGGCAGGGAGACTGCATGGTACAGACGTGCTCATCTATAGAAAAGACAGGGAAGGCTCTGGGGTAGCCCCTTACATCTGGCACCCAGACTTGCTCAGGCCCCACCTACGGCTCTGTGGGTGCGGCTTACCCGGCAAACCCACCCAGGCTGGTGTGATGTGGTGGGGAAACAACCCTGAGTTCGGAACCAGGTGGCTCCGAGCTCTGGCAATGTCAGTCTGTCTCAGAGTGACTTGGGGCAAGTGCTACCTCATCTGTGGGGCTCAGTTTCCTCATCTGAAAGATGAGTACAATTTTCTGCAGCTGCCATGCCTACCTCATGGGGTTAGGTTAAGGGCCAATTCAGATACAGATAGGTGTAGTCTAAAATGACAAAATACCATGTGTCTGAGTGGTTGAGCTGGACCAAACGAATACACATGGATGTTCTCCCAAGACACATGGGCTCTTCAGACCAACGGCTGCCCTCTACTCCCCTACCTTTGTCACAGAACTTGCCCGCCCAGCCGCTGTGGCAGATGCACTGCCAGGGTTGGTGGCAGGACCCGTGCTGGCAGCCGGGCATCCGCACACAGCGCTCGCAGTGCAGCCCCTCCCAGCCTGGGTCGCACCTGATGGGGAGAAGCACAGGATCAGGGCTCTGGGTAATGGATGTGAGGAAACCGAGGCAAGACGAGAGCTTTTAGAGAACAGAGGACATAGGACAGTCCCTAAGCAGAAGCAGGCCCATCCCAGAGAGGTGTGGGCTGGGCAGGTCACATATATGGAACCAGACCCTCTGACAGGAGCACGTAAGTTCTGGTTCTGCACTTTGTCTAATCTCTATGAGCCTCAGTTTCCTCATCTGTAAATTGGGAATACACTTTGCGGGGATGTGTTAATGAAGAAACTAAGATATGTCTGTAAATGCTGCCAGTATCAGTGCTGGCATATGTGAGGCTGATAATTTTATTTTTTTTAAGAGCGACCCTGAGCCCTGGCTTGTGTTGCTCAGTGGGCTGAGCGCCCGCCTGTGAACCAAAAGGTCATGGATTCAAGTTCCAGTCAGGGCACGTGCCTGGTTTCAGGCCAGGTCCCTGGTTGGGGGTGTGTGAGAAGCAACCAACCACTGTTTCTCTCGCACATTGCCCTTTCTCTCCCTCTCCCTCCCTTCCCCTCTCTCTGAAAATAAATAAATAAAATCTTAAAATAAAAAGAATGATCCTGAAAGATCATCAGGACTATCTTCCTACCCTGATTCCAGGGTCTTAATTAAAAAAACAAACTCTCCAAGGATGGAGAGTCCAAAACACCCCAGCGTCCCCAACAGCTTACCCTGTCAGCTCGTTTCCGTGTCCAACCGGACATTTCCCTCCTGCTACAGAAATTGCCTGACCCCCGCTTCAGTGAGTCCATTACTGAAATTCATCAAGAAAGATCCTCTTTCATAAGTGCTTCTCCCCATCAACCTTCCCGGAAGCCTTTCTTTTCCAGGCCCAACCAATTCTCTACATCTTTCCTTTATCTCTCCCTTTCCTCCCAATCTCCAAACTCTCTCAAGCTTCAGGTCTTTCTCCCGGTATCTTGAGGAGGAATGTTTCAGAATTTGTGGGTCAGACTTGGGAGAGAGTGAAAAAGTGGAGAGACATAAGCTGGCAGAAGGAAAGGAGCCAAGGCAAAGGGGACTGGGGACGGGGGAGGGGCCAATCTGCCCCATGTGGCGGGGTAGGGGGGGATGGGGAGTGCACAGTAGGGTCTTAAGCCCCTAGACACCTGCCCTGGGGCCAGACCCGGCTGTGGGTGTGCAGGGGTGGGAAACGGGGAGGAAAGGGTTTGGGAGCACGTGCTCAGAAGAGGTACCTGCAGGAGCCGTCAGGCTCACAGAAGCCGTGGGCCAGGTCACAGTGCGAACTGCAGTCATCGGCTGCAAGAGATCGATGTGGGAGGGGTGAGCCGGGGGTCCAGGTTGGGTTCCCTGACATGCAGGCTCGGGAGAGGATGCGGGGTTCCAGTAATTGGGTGGGCTCAGCTCTGGGGCAGCGCAAAAGAGACTCATTCCGTTCCAAACGCACGACCTGGGTTTCAGCAGCAGCGCGGGTCCGAACGGCTGCAGTGCTGCCTCTGGCCGGCAGAGGCCAACTGCAAGCAAGGGACGCCGGGAGAGGGCAGCGACCTGAGCAGGGGTGCGCTCACCTACGCCAGGTGGAACGAGTGCCCACAGGATGCACAATAGGCACATGAGATGTAGGCAGCGGCAGCCTCTGGGCATGGTCAGCGCCGGCCCCAAGAAGGACGGACGGATGGACGGCCGGACGTGCGGACACCTGTGGGACAGCACAGGCTGGGAGGCGGTCGGACGCGGATAGAGCTGCACGGATTGCGATTCCGAGTGATAGGAGCCGAGGGGGAGAGGGACGCCCAGACAGAAGAAGGGAGCGGGGCAGCGGGAAGGCTGGGGCGAGGCGAAGGGTTGAGGCGGCAAGGCGTTTGGGGACGGGACCCGCGATCGGGCTTGTGGGAAAGAGGTGAAGGATGGGCAGCGTAGAGTGAGGTCAGGGCGTGAAGGGCTGGAGCTGGGAACGCAGCAGAACGGAGGAGCCCACGGGGAAGGGGACAGTGCCATGGGGCGGCCTTGAGGACACAGGCTGCGTTCCCGGCAGCGAGCAGTGTCCGATCCCACCCCCGACTCCCACCAGGACTTGTTCCCACGTCCCCTTCCCATCTCGGCCGGCTCGGCTCGGCCGCCTCCGGGCCTGGTGTCCCGGAGCGCCCATCGTCCTACGCGTCCCTGCCCTCGCGGTCCTCACCTCGGGCTGGGAAGCGGCGCGCTTGGGGCGCAGAGCGAGGCCGGATCCGACGGACTCCGCCGTGGGGCCAAGCTGGGGCTCGGGGCCGCCCCTAGCGGGCCGCGAGGCCGGGCGCCGAGGCGGCTGCCATGAGAGCCGAGCGCTCGGGAATCTGGGGCTCAAGGCGACCCCGAGAGGCGGCGGCGGCGGCGGCTCCCGGCGCGCGCTCAGGCCGCCTGCCAGGGGCGGCGTGTGCCGGCGGATCCCGGCTACGCACTCCCCTCCCCGGGCTGCTGCCTGCCCGCCCCCCGCCCCCCTGCGGCGCGCGGCGCACACCTCGCCGCGGTGCTCGGCGTTCGCCCCTTTCTCCGCTGCCTCGCTCTCCCCTGGGCCCCCACCCTCCGCTGCCACCTAACCTCTCCGAACCTTGCTTTCTTCATCGAAAGGAGGAAATTATGGGAGTCTAAAAATGGGAGCAGGCTGTAAAGTGCCGGCCAGATGTGCGCAGCCCTATTATTCTCCCATCTCGCATCCCGGCTTTGCTGACCCGCGCCCCTCACCGCCGCCCCACCTCTGCTCTCACCAGTGCGTTTCCCATTACGCTTCTCCTCTGTACCCCACACACGCTCAGTGCACAGCGCCGCTGCCCGCCCTCCGCTTGTCATCAGCCCACGCCTCCTCCGTTGGTAAATCCTCCATCACCTGCTTCCAATGCCTGTGCCTCTCCGCCCTCTCCGCTTCTTTCTCTCTTCATTGCAATCCACAGCCTTCCAGGATCGACCTACGCTCATCTAAATATCGCCCCTCCCATCCCTGCCTCTGTCAAGTTCGTTATTCCCACCGCAACGTTCCTCCGTGACCGCTACTGGAAACCCCCCTGGACTGGGAGCGCCCCTGACACTGTAAATGTGTCCCCCGCCCCAGTTCCCACTTCTGTACCCGGATTACAACCATTCCTGAACTCAGACTAGTCGTCAAATGCCCCAGACCAGATCTCAGACGGAAAGAGTTCTGCGGGGAGAGCAGAGGACGACTACGTTCTCGGCTGCTGGCTCAGACGTCTGTGCAAGGCCGGGCCGGCCGGGACACAGTTTCTCGTTCGCGCAGGTTGGAAGGGCAGAGGTTAGGAAAGCCACCTAGGCCTCCAGATCAAGATCTCACCATCTTTAAGTTCCAGATATTGGACGGGGGAGTCTCCAGCCCGTGCAGAGAGCTTTCTACCGACGCTTCCACAGGGACAGAGAGCCTGGACTGATTTTTCTCGCAGCCTCCATTAGGCATAAAAGCCGCACCCACCCCGTCTCTCCAGCCAGCTTCCCCGAAACTCGGGTCACCTCTTCTCCAAAGAGCTTGACTTTGAGTAATGCCACGGCTTTATTTATTTTGTTTAAATTTGTTTTTTAGTGAAAAATGCCAAACAACCTATAATGTCCAATTAATGTAGTTCGAATAGATTCTGTGAGCATCAAAAGTCAGCTTTTAGAAGGCTGAAGATGTAAAAAAAAAAATCTAAGCTAAGAATATGTTGACTGTGGACACGGAGAAAAAAGTCAGAGTGGTGATTTTGTTCTATGATGGAATTATAGGTTATTTTTTTCATACTGGTGCTTTTCTACATTTCTCCCTTTTTGACAATGAATGTGTATAACTTTTTTTATTATTATGAACTAAATTCAATAACACTAAAGAACTTTTAGAATAAAATGAAAATAAAAATGTTACCTATGATCCTACTAGCATGATAAACTGGTTTTGTTTTTGCTTTTTGACCCCTTTTCTTTCCCAGTCATTTTTACACAGTTCCTGAAATGTTGCATCCTGCTTTTTAAAATGTACCTGAAATGCTGTACCCTGCCTTTATTTACTCCACATAATATATTGATAGTTCTCACAAGCATATTTTTTATGATTGCATAATAGCTCATTAAATAGATCATCATCTATCTGACCTAGCCCTCGTGTGGGATGCTTACAACTGGACCCTTACAAAACTATGTTTACTTTTTTGCTGTTATACATTCATTCAACAAATATTTCTGAGCGCCTGTATGCTACCACTTTGTGCTGGACATCATCCTAGGCACTGGGGACACAGCTCCCAGTTAAATAGTAGTGCCACAAGTTTTCATGCATATAGTTAATTCCATGGTTTAGGTTCCCTCTTTAAGGCAGAGTCTGAATTGATGAGTGATAGAGTCAAAGAACTTGTGAAAAAGAAACAATTCCTTCTCATTAATAGAATTCATTGACATTCACTGATAAAACAGTAAAGATATTCAAAGCTCCGAAAACTGATGGCGTCAGACTGTGCTACTTAGTACTATTCCGTCATGGTTTAAAGATGTTAGCACCCAGCTTGTTGTCACTCTTTTCCCTCCCACTTCCGTCAAATTCTTGGAGATTCTTTTTTTTTTTACTACCTTTTTTAAAAATTGATTTGAGAGAGAGAGAGGAAGGGGGCGGGGAGAGAGAGACAGAGAGAGGGAGAGAGAGAGAGAATCACCAATTTGTTGTTCCACTTATTTACGCATTCATTGGTATTCTTGTATGTGACCTGATGGGGGACTGAACCTGCAACCTTCATGGCATCCATCAGGATGATGCTCTAACCAACTGAGCTACCTGGCCAGGGCAAATTCTTGGCGAGTCTTGATGATTCAGTACCACATAGACAATTCTTCAAAAAAATGTGATAGTTTGTTTGCAGAGATGGCCACTATGCTTCCTCCTGTCCCATATGAACTTTTGCAATGATTTTGCCACTCCTCCCAGCAAGAAGTAGAGTTTGTTCCTCAACTCCTTAAATATGGGCTGACCTTGTGACTTGCTTTGACTAAAAGCGTGTGGCAGAAATGATATTGCATGAGTCCCCAGAGTCTGGGCCTGCAGCCTGCCTCTTTGGCCTCTCAGAATACAGCCAAAATCACGTAAGGAAGCCCAGCTTCGCCTACTGGAAGATGAGAAGACCCATGGAGGAGAACTGAGGTACCCTGGCTGCCAACCACCAGACACCGGAGGTCATATTACCCAGCCCCGGTCAGGCTTCCAGGTGACTGCAGCCATCTGAGTGTGTGTGCCTCCGCCGGACCAACTGAGCTGCTCAGCAGAGCCCCGCCCATGTTCACAAACGATAAACAGGCAGAGAAAAGGTGGTTGTTTAAGCCACTCACTTTTGGGGTAGTTTGTTAATATGGCAGTAGACAACTGATAAAAACAGCCTCCTGTGTCCTTAGTTTCTTCTTCTCCACCAATGAGAAGAATTGTCTCAGCGAAACTTGTTACTACCAATGCTTCACACCCTCCATGATCTCAATTTTAAATATCACACTTTCCTGTTACCAACTTGTGTCTTTTCAGCTCATGCCCTCTAGTACCTGGACTCCAACAATTCTGGAAACTTAAGGCTGTGTTTATTTCTTGCCATTATAAATGCATTTAACAATTACTGAATTTGGCTCCACTGGAATCACTGGGCCACGTGACGACTTCGGTGGGCCCTAGGCACTTCACCTTCATGCCCCTGCCTCCACAAAGGAAGGTTAAAAATTATACTTTATGCCCTGACTGGTGTGGCTCAGTGGGTTGGGCATCATTCCACAAAGTGAAAGGTCGCCAGTTCGATTCCCGGTCAGAGCACATGCCCAGGCTGTGGGTTCAGCCCCCTTCGGGGTGCCTACAAAAGGCAACCGATTGATGTTTCTTTTTTTTTTTTTTTTTAAAGATTTTATTTATTTATTTTTAGAGAGAGGGGAAAGGAGGGAGAAAGAGAGGGAGAGAAACAGCAATGTATGGTTGCCTCTCACATGGCCCTCACGGGGACCTGGCCCACAACCCAGGCATGTGCCCTGACTGGGAATCGAACCAGGACACTTTGGTTCCCAGCCCGCGCTCAATCCACTGAGCTACACCAGCCAGGCCGATTGATGTTTCTCTCCCTCCCTTCCTCTGTCTCTGAACATAAATGAATAAAATCTTTAAAAATTATACAAGCGAGATTCATTATTATACCGTTAAGTCCTCACTTAGCGTCGTCAATAGGTTCTTGGAAACTGTGACTTTGAGTGAAATGACATATACTGAAATCAATTTTACTGTAGTCTAATTGATATAAACAAGAATTAAGTTCCTATGATATATTTCTGGTCACAAAAACATCACCAAACTTCTAAATAAAGACCCAAAACACTTCTAATATTAAATATTGAAATAAATTTTAACTATAAATACATTTAAGAAAAATTAATAAAATCAAGTAAGATAATTATTTTCCAATCTGTTCATTCCAGTTCAGGGTCGCAGGTGGCCATGGCCAGTCCCAGCAGCTCAGGGGGTGAGGTGGGGACCTGCCCCAGACAGGACTCTTTTACATCGCAGGACGCACTCACACACACCCACACTCACTCAGACCGGGGCAATGTGGACACCCAATTCACCCCACATACCTGTCTTGGGAATGTGGGCGGAACCCAGAGTCCCAAGGACATGCAGAGCGCGTGCAAGCCCCACGCGGAGGATGTCTCTGCCTCCGGGATCCATTTCTTTTCTATTCTTTTTTTTTTTCTCTCTCTTTTTTAACCCTCCTGAGGATATGTTTATTGATCTTATTTTTTTTATTTTTTTAAAGATTTTATTTATTTATTTTTAGAGAGAGGAGAAGGGAGGGAGACAGAGAGGGAGAGAAACAGCAATGTATGGTTGCCTCTCACATGGCCCTCATGGGGACCTGGCCCGCAACCCAGGCATGTGCCCTGACCGGGAATCGAACCGGGACCGTCTGGTTCCCAACCCGCGCTCAATCCACTGAGCTACACCAGCCAGGCTGTTTATTGATTTTAGAGAAAGGAAGGGAGAGAGAGAGAGGGAGAGAGGAAAAGAGAGAGAGAGAACCATTCATCACTTGCCTGCCATACACACCCCAACCAGGCATCGAACCTGCAATCCAGGTATGTGCCTTGACTGGGAATTGAATCCCACTTTTGGTGTACAGGATGACATGCCAACCAACTGACCCACCCAGCCAGTGTGGCTTCTCTCTCTCTCCTTCCTTCCTTCTTTCCTTCCTATCATAAACATTATAGCAGAATGGTATTAAGAGAAATGTTATTCAAGGACCTGCTATATATTCATTTCTATTATTTTCATTTTTCTTCTGATTTTAAAGTACATAAAAATTAAAGCATTTTGTGGGTCCCTGAAGTAGTTGTGGAAATTTTACACAGCGTTTCCTGTGGACAAGTTGGCCCTGTCTCTCATTCATTGATCTTGCCTTCTTTTCAGTGTCTCCTGCCCCTATCTCATCTACCCTTCCTCCTTACCCAGCTTTAACTCTAGGATCTATCGTTATTATTAGTCTATTGTTTATACCAACTCCCTGGGCCCTCTCTGCCATCCTGCTCATCTGGTAAAACCCCACTGCTCTGCCCTCTCTAGCCTGCACCCCAGCAACTGAACACATCTCCAAGCCTGGTCTCAGATTCACACCTTCAAACATCTTTGTGTTGGCCATCAGTTTGTCTGCATTTCCTCTGTGGCTGGAAAAACACATCTCCAAGCCTGGTCTCAGATTTACACCTTCAAACATCTTTGTGTTGGCCATCAGTTTGTCTGCATTTCCTCAGTTCTGTGCACTCTCCCGCCCTCCAGACAGCTATTTTTACCTTCTCCTCTCTCCTCCTTTCTCCTTACTCTACTGATGGTCTTGCCTCCAACTTCATGGAGAAAATAGAAGCAATCTGAAGAGAAGTCCCCCACGCTTCCACCCCCGACCCGCGTCCGTCTCCATACACTCAGTCTTCCCGCCTGTTCTTATCTAGGTGAACGCCTCCACCTGGGCACTAGCTTCCATCCCGTCCCACCCGCGCAAGCACAGGGCTCCACCAGTTCTCCCAGGTTTCCTGCATCATCAGTTTGCTTGTGTCTGTGAGATCATTTTCATCATCCTCTCTCCCATCTTAAAATAAGCTCCCCCAGTCCCGTATTCTCTTCCAGCTACACGTTTCTGCTCTCTTTACTAAAAACCCTTCAAAAATATTTGCCTAGCCCTAGCTGGTGTGGCTCAGTGGATTGAGTGCTGGCCTATGAACCAAAGTGTCACTGGTTCGATTCCCAGTCAGGGCACAGGCCTGGGTTGTGGGCCAGGACCCTAGTTGGGGGCACATGAGAGGCAACCACACACTGATGTTTCTCTCCCTCTTTTTCTCCCTCCTTTCCTCTCTCTCTAAAAATACTTAAATAAAATTTAAAAAAATTTTTGGCTAGACCTACTATCTTCACTTTCTCTCTTCTCATTTTCTCTATTAAATTTTTTTTTTAATTCTCACCCACCTTACTGGAAGATATGTTCATTGATTTTGAGAGAGAGAGAGAGAAACATCGATGGGCTGCCTCCCATACACACCCCAACTGGAGATTAAACCTACAACCTGGATACGTGCCCTGACCAGGGATCGAACCCGCAACCTTTTGGTGTGTGGGACAACACTCCAACCAGCTGACCCACCTGGCCAGGGCTCTTCTCATTTTCTCTCGAAATCACTCTCACCCCAGCACTCTGTTGTCAAGATCACCTGTCTAGGTCACCAATGCCATCACCGTTTTCAAATGCAACACTTCCTTCTCAGTCCTCATCTGGATGGCTCTGTGAGCTGCACTTCACACAGTTGTTCACTGGGCTTCTAGGATCACTCAGTAGCTTTCCACCTACTTGAAAGGCTCCCCCTCCTTACTCTCCTTTGCTTCCTCCTCATCTTCCCAATTTCTTCCATAGTCCAGGGTTCAATACTAAGACTTCTTTTCTACCTTCACTCATTCCTTCCATGATCTCACCTAGCCTAATGGCTTTAAATAGTAATTATAAGCTAAGGACTCCCAAGTTTATAGTTCTAGCCATGATTTATCCTTGAAATCCACATTCACGTGTCCCACTGTCCACTCTACATCTCTACTTGGATTGTCCAACAGGCAACTTAGACTTAGCATGTTTAAATGCAAACTCCTGATTTCCATCCCCAAATAGTTTCCCTATGTCAGTCTTACCCCTCTCAGTAAATGCCTAAGCGTTTTGGGCCCAAATCCTTGGCATCATAATTAACTCCCCTCTTTCTCTCACATCCCATGTCCTGCAAATCCTGTTGGCTCTGCCTTCAAGTTCATCCAGAATTTGACCGCTTTTCATAATCTGAATTCTAACACCCTGGCTCAAGCCCCATGGTCTCTTGCCTGGGCTGTTACTGCAGCAGCTTCTTGACGGGTCTTCTGTCACGGAGCAGCCAGGGGGATCCTGATGACGTGGAAGCCACCTAAACGTTATGTGGTATTCCCAACAGAATCCCAAAACAGAAAAAGATGATTAGTGGAAAACTGGTGAAGTCTGCAAAAAGTCTGGAGTTCAGTTTACACTCGGGTACCAATGTTGGCTTTTTAGTTTTGACAACTGTACCACAGCAATGTAAAGTGTTAACACCGGGGGAAACTGGGTGCATGGGATGTGGGAACTCTCCTCACTATCTTTGCAACTTTCTTGTAAATCTAAAATTATTCAAAAGTAAAAAGGTTACTTAAAAGATAGAGGTCAGATTATATCACACCTCTGCTCGAAATCTTCCAGCGGATCCCATTTGACCTTATCTGCTATACTCTCCCTGCCTCAGTCTGCTCTGGCTAAACTAGCCTCTGTGTTCGTCCTTGAACATATCAAGCATGTTCCCTGCCTCAGGACCTTTGCACAAGCTATTCCCTCTGCCAGGAATGCTCTTACCCAGATATTTTCATAGCTCACTCCCTCATTTCATTCCATTCTCTGTTCAGATTTCATGTTAGTAAAGAGGCCCACCCTGATCACATCATATAATAGCCCCCCACTCCAGGCGTATTTCCCTGATCCTGCTTCATTTTTCTCCACAGCACTTTTCTCCACCTGACATAATATTCGTTAGCATGTTTATATATTGACTGGCTCCCTCCACTAGACTGTAAGATCCACACAGACGAGGACTTTGTTTTGTTTATGGCTGTGACCCAGCTCTTGTTTATCATATCACATCTTGTACTGTTTAGCAGCGACTATGTACTCTTATTTGTCTCAGTTTCTCGGTCTTTTTTGAGTCTTAGGTCTGCTTCATGGGCAGGATGAGGGATTTAGCTTAATGGCATATTCACGTCTTCATCATAATGTGGAAGAACAACCATTTTTCCCATGGACCCGGCCCTTCCACTTAATCCTCACCACAACTCTGTACGACAGGTATTACTACTATTCCAGTTGTATGGATGAAATAATAAAAGGGGGGGATATGAGGGGGTGGGTCACAGAGCTGGTGAGCGAGGGAGCCAGAGTGCAGAGCCAGGCCAGTCTCTCCCCTCTGCCTTGTGCTCAATCTAGGAAACTGAGCAACAGCACGGTTGACTGCACTTTCCAAAGACAGCTGCCGCAAGATTTCCGTCCTAGGTGATCTTCCTATCACGTGTCTTTGACATTCCTCCATTGAGAGATAGGGTCTATAATCCCTTCCTTTGACTCAGGGTAGTCCTGATTCTATGGTGGATGTGATGCTGTGTGACTTCTGAGATTAGGTCACAAAAGATGATTCAGGTTTCACCTGATTCTCTTGGGACACTTGCCTTTGGAAGCTGAGTTACCATGCAATCTGACTACCCTGAGGATGTCGCTGACCCTTAACCATGCTGTGAAAAAGCCCAACTAGCCCCAGTGGAGAGGTCACGTGGAGAGGACTTGACATTCCAAGGAGGGAGAGAGGCCCGGACTGCCCGCAGCGGCTCCCACTCCTGCCATTTCATCTCCAGCAAGTAATGAGGTCAGAACGGCCCAGCTGAGCTCTTCCTGAATCCCTGACCCACAGGAATCTAAGAGATGATGAAACGATTGTTGTCTTAAGCCAGGAATTTTGAGGTGATTTCTTATGTGCAGTGATAAAAAACTGGAACAAAGGAAGTGATGAAATGCCAGTGGTATTCAGTGGGCAAGTCCCATGCTTCTGAGCTGAAGTTTCCCTTGTAAACAGTAGGCCTTAACTCAGTGGTCTCTCAGGATGGCTTCAGCCCTGATGGTTGGTGCTTCTCCGTTACATTGCCACACCCCGCACTGTCCGTTTTCACTGCCTATTTAATATCCAGACAGCGTTCCACCATTTTATTGCTCCTACAGAAAAAAAAAAAAACAAAACCCCAAAACGATTACCCCTGGACACAAAGGGATGTCTGTGGATCTGTTGCAGAAAGGAGGTGAGCACCTGAGAAAGTCTCCTAACCTTTTTGGGCCTCAGTTTCCTCATTTGTGAAATGGAGAGAATAGTGCCAGCCTTCGTCTCTAGCAGGGTCACTGCGAGGGTGGAATGAGATACTGTGTGGAAAAAAGCGCAGTTCTGTGTACAGGAGAGGGGAGCGTGGGGGTTGGGGTTAGTGGCTGCTGAGGCTTTAGGGGGAGGGCCCCTGGTTAAAGTCGGTTTCCTGCCCTGGAGTAGGAGAGGGATCAGTGACAAGAGCAATGATGGGACGTTGAACTGGGCTACTTGGTGCTGCGCTGGGGCTTGTCTCTTAGCAGCTGTTTCTTTTTAAATATCTTTCAGAATCCATCCACTACTAGGGGTGGAAGTCCCTTGATGTAAAAGGCATCATACTCACAAGTAGTGACGATAAAGTGAATAAATGGATGGGTTACAAACCTCAACTTTATAAAACACACAAGAAAGGAATAGAATCAGGTATAACGTCAGAGAATTTAAAAAAAGGAGAGACCTTTACAGAAGAGGAGCGGGATGGTGAAGCGGTTTCAGCCTGGGCTTTGGCATCAGGCCGACTTGTGACCGACCGCCCCCTCCAGCTTCACCCAGCCATTCTCCCCCTGGGCAGGCCCTTCTGAGGAGTGAGGCTACCGTCCAGCTTAGCTACGCGCTGATGGACGTCACAGCTGACGCCACCTATCAGCTATGTGATCCTTGACTCTCCAAGCCTTGGTTTCATCATCAGAGACAATAATATTTTGTGTCCTTATTTATTATCAATCATTGTTCCTGGGTCTGTTTTCTTTTGACATCGGCAAACATGATTATGCACTATAAATGCAAACTGTAAAGTTATGATAAATGCTATAAAAGATACTTCTTGTGGAGGAAATAAAATAAAAGGCATTGTGTAGTCCAGGTTTCTTTCTGTCTCTGCAAGACAGTTTCCAACACCTGCCTTCCCCATTGAACAAGCACCGGAAAGAGGGCTGTCCCGCTGCTTGGACTTCCACGCACGCCCCCCCCCCCCCAATCACCTGTCTCTGGCAGAGGCCCTGCTCTTCCCTGGGTAACTGACGCTTAACACGTGAAGGCCACCCTTGCCTCCTCGCTCTCCCCCATTTCCTTGTTCCAGCTGCTCACCGCAGTTTGTCTGAGTTCTATCCCACTGCCTCAGCCCTCGTCAACTCCTTCCTCACCTTGTTGAACTCATGACAAGTGTTTTCTACGTGATCACTCAGCTCCAGGACCGCCCCTTTCTCCAATGCAGCATCTGCAGGGGGTCTGGAGGTTAAATGTCCTGCCCCGCCATTGCTGTCATCTCATTTCCTGGCTCATCAGCCTGGGACCACTCTTCTTCCTCTGGCTCCATCATGCATAGCTGGGCGACTCTCAGGACACATCTAACTTTTCTGAGCCTCAGGGTCCTTGCTGGTAAATAGACAATGCCCTGCATACCAGGCACTGCTCTGATACTTGACATGCACGGACCCATTTCAGCCTCACAGCAACTCTGTGAGGTAGGTGCTATGCTTAGCCGATTTTATAGATAGAGAAAGCGAGGCGCAGGAAATTTTATCATTTGTCCACGTTCATGCAGCTGGTGGATTGACAGAGCCAGGATCCGAACCCAGGCACTCTGCTTCAGAGACCCCACCTTTAATTGCTGTCCTGTCTTTGGGAAAAGAGACTGGTGTGGGCTATGGGAAGAGATGGCCCTGGCTGGTGCTAGCCAACTCCGCTTTCGTTTGGAGGACTTTTGGAACAGATTGGGCTGGAAGCCTGGTGACTTTAGGGTTCTCCTGAGCCTGCCTTCATAGTGGCCTTTTTTGCAGGGGAGGACCACTAGACATAAAAGGCTCACTTCTAGCTTTGATCCCAAATAGTAACTACTGCTCTGGAATGCCCTAGTCTGATAGCCCTCAGGATTCCCTGCTTCCCTGAGCATTTCTTTTCTGAGTACCTGCCAATTACTCCTTCTTCCAGGACCTGCAGCCACAGGGGTTCATCCCTACCCCTCACCCAGGGGGCCGGGTTCTCAACTTCCCTCCTTCTCTCTCTAGCCTCCGTTCCAAACAAAAAGTTATGTGTATTACCAACACTAAATGAGGTCACAGAGATAAGAGAATGGTGAGAAGAAGAGACTCTCATTTATTTATTTTCTTTAAAGATTTTATTTAGCCCTGGCTGGTGTGGCTCAGTGTATTGAGTGCCGGTCTATGAACCAAAGGGTCGCTGGTTCAATTCCCAGTCAGGGCACATGCCTGGGTTGAGAGCCAGGTCCCTGGTGGGGGGTGCTTGAGAGGCAACTACACACTGATGTTTCTCTTCTTTCCTCGCCCCCCTTTCTCCTCTCTAAAAATAAATAAATAAAATCTTAAAAGAATATATTTTAAAAAGATTTTATTTGTTTACTTTTAGAGAGAGGGGAAGGGAGTGAGAAAGAGGGAGAGAAACCTGTGAGAGATACATTGATTGGTTGCTTCTCACACGCCCCCAACTGGGGATCTGAATTGCATCCCAGGCATGTGCCCTGACTGGGAATTGAACTGGCGACCCTTTGGTTCACAGGCCAGCGCTCAATCCACTGAGCCACGCCAGCCAGGGTGACTCTAATTCATTTACGCATTCATTGACCCACCTACTCCTGGTCAGAGCCTAGCACCATAGTAAGCAATGTGGTCAGGAGCAGGGAAGGGATCCCAGACAGTCAATAGCATTAGTTGAATGAGTGAATGAGTTAATGTGAATCAAGAAAAGGGCCTGGGGAACTTACAGTCTGGTAGGACAGGCACACCCACTCACTGTTTACACTCTACAAGTAAACACGGGACCAGAGGTACCTGCAGACTCTGGACCTCATGAAGACCAAGGGACATACAGGCCCAGCTGGACTTTGTCTTTATCAGGTAAGGGGCAGTCATCTACCTGCTTCTTTTGTCCTGCCACCATCTCTCCACGCCACCTCTTGCCAGCCCAAAAGTGGGAGTCCCAGGTAGGAGCTGAGTTAGAGCAGGTAGGGAGTCAGGCCTGTCCAAGTAGTCCATCCTTCACTGGGCTTTCTGCCAGCACAGGGATCTTTGGTCCTGAAACAAATGTCCCCCCCCCTGCGCTTGTTTCCTGTCCTCCACCCCCACCCCTACCACGAGGCAGGAGCTGGAGCCAGCTGCTCCAGGGCTGAAATCCAAACCAGCCATTGTGCCCCACCTTTTGGCGGTGTCTGACTCTGTGTGCTCGTGTGCTGGCAGGGCTGTTAGTGTGCCTCGGGGTTGTTGTGCCAAGTCTCAGGCTCTGGATGTCATGCTTGGGGGACCTGGAGATACCTGCTCAAGGAAGGGAGGAAGCTGGGCGAGGGTAGATACAGTTGTGGGTTTGGGGGTTAGTTGGGAAGTGGCAGAGGGGGACGCTTCGTCCGCTGATGGGCTCAGTGTGCAGTCATATAGCTAGTGTCCAAAATGTCGAGAGAGGGAACGTGTCCATCTGGGACCCCGAGAGTGTGCAGACACCTGTGCACAGGCCTGGACGGACAAGGGGCTCACCCCCTCCAGAATTATGAGTGTAAAGCACAAGCACTACCAAGATTTCACACGATGGTGAAGCCCCTGCCACCCCGGCACCACCCAGCCCCCGTGAGGTGGTGGGGAAGGCGTCCACAGCCCAGGCTGGCCAGTCTCTAGCCTCTCTAGCAGCGGCTACCGGAGACATCCCTGGAGGTTTACTTGAAGCTTCTGGAAGCTGAACCTCCTCCGTCAACCTTTTATGTACAAACAATTACTTGGTCTATTATGTTCAAGGCCAAATTTCAGGTAATCATCCAGGATGGAGGGAAGCCCTCCTGATTCAGCAAAGAGACTTGGGACCACAGACCTACCCAGTCTGTACTGGGTCAGAGTGAAACAGGACCTGACAAATGAGTCCCAGCGTGATCCGGAAGGGGGAGATGAATTGTTTCTTCGGTATTTTCCAAGCTTCCCCAGGACTAAGAATTAAGGTCTGAGAAGGGAGGCACAGGTTTCGCCTTAGGGTGTCCAAACTCTGAGAGGGGAGACAGGCCCTGTCCTCAGGGAGTCCCTGCCTTAGAGTTGGGAGAGGCAGGACCCTGACAGATGCCAGAAGCCAAGACTTGGAATCAGGTAAAGATGTACAGGATGTATATTTTAAGTACTTTTTACAGGATACATTTTTTATTGTGAGTAACGTTTGCCATTTTAACCATTGTAAGTGTACAGTTCCGTGGCATTAACATGGACTGCCAACATTCCCACGGCCGGACAACCATCGCCACTATCCAGCTCCAGAACTTTTTCCTTCTCCTAAACTGAAACCCTGTCCCTATCGAAAACCACTCCCCGTCTTTGCTTCCCCCGGCACCTGGCAACCACCCCTCCATTTTGCGTCTCTATGAATTTGACTGCTCCACGTCCCTCATGTAAATGGAATCATACGGTATTTCTCCTTTTGTGATTGGCTTATCGAACTCAGCATAACGTCCTCAAGATTCATCCATGTTGTAGCATGTGTCAGGATTTCCCTCCTTGTTATGGCTACAAAATATTCCGTTGCATGTGTACACCACATTATGTTTACCCACTCATCTGTCAATGGACACTTGGGCGGCTTCCCCTTGCTGGCTGCTGTAATAAAGCTGCTATGAATAGCACTACTGCACACACGGCTGCACAAATACTTGCCTGAGTTCCTGCCTTCCTTATCTTTGAAGGGTTAAGATGTTTTAGGAATATTAAATAATGAGACATCCCACCAACTTTCAAGGTCTTTAAAATTGCATTTCTTGCCCTGGCTGGTGTGGCTCAGGTTGGTTGGAGTATTGTCCTGTAACCAAAAGGTTGCAGGTTCAATTCCTGGTCAGGGCGCATACCTAGGTTGTAGGTTCAGTCCCCAGTCTGGGTGCCTATGACCCCCAGTGCAGGTGGGTGCAGGAAGCAACAACTGATGCTTCTCTCTCATGCTGATGTTTCTCTCTCTCCCTTCCTCTCTCTCTAAAAAGCAAAAAAAAAAAAAAAGTCCTCTGATGAGGATAAAAATAAAAAATAAAAAAATAAAATAAAATTGCACTTCTTGGGCTCCATCAAATTCAACATATCACGTTAGGAAAAAGACATTTACACATAATATAAGTTTATCCCCCAGGGTGGCAGCTGCGGACTTCTATTAATAGACAGAAGAATCAGGAGATGTGTATAACTTAAATCTACGGAAGCAGACTAAGTTATTGCCTCTCGAAGTTTTGAAATCATTGTCAAAACAATCATGTAACTAGGGTTCAGCATGTCCAATCAGAGTCACAAGTAAGAATACAGGCAGCCTCCTGGTTTCAAACTATTAGTAGACAATGTCAATTGCAACCATAAAAGTTACATATAGCTTTACAGCCCTTCTCACTGTCACAAAAGACAGCTCAGATGACTATGGGGTTGAGTCTAGGATGGTTTCAACTCCTTAGCAGTGTTTTCCAATACCTGGAACTCAAATTTCTATCTTTTTCCAGGACCCACTTCTATTTCAAGGCCCTGGACCCCACGCCAACGCCTCCATTCCAGCTGGGAGACTAGGCCTACATAAGTAAAACCAGGAAAAAGAACTATCTTCAATCTGGATGGATTGTGTCCTGGGAAGGACTTGACCATGCCTGTGCAGGAGGGCCCTGCAGCCACTGCAGCCCTGTGGACACAAGGCACAACCATATGAAAACTGCCATCAAAATGCGATGAGCCTATTTTGCAAATTGCAGTTACTTCATAAAACCCTGAAAGCCTAGAAGAGGTGTTTAATCTTCACCACCTTCCAGTTCCCTTGCAGTGATGGTGAATAATTGTGTAATTGTGGTCTAAGGAATATACAGGTACACATGCATCCACAGAGGGAGTGATGAGGTAAACCAGTCTCTTCTGAGTAAAAAGATCTTTATCTCACATATCCTAAAAGTTCAAAATTCTGGAGGACTGTGACTTCTTTTCTTTTCAAAGTCATGTTTTTGTTTACCAATACTTTCTCTGTTTACAAAATATGAACTTGAATCATTTTTCAAATTTATATACCATAAGTGTATTTACCTGACAGTTCATGGGCTTCCTTCCCTCTGTGGATCACAAAACAAATTTGGGAAAGGTAAAGAAGAGGTCTAGGGGTCAGTCCTGAAAGGAACACAGCTTTCTCCTTCCTTCTCTCAGGCAGACTCCTTTTAGTAAGCAGTAAAAGTCTTATTTAAAAAATTCTGAGTTTGTGGTCTTTTCTTTTTAATTTTTAAAAGATTTTATTTATTTATTTATTGTTTTAGAGGGAGGAGAAGGGAGGGAGAAAGAGAGGGAGAGAAACATACATCCTTTGCCTCTTGCATGCCCCCATCCCCAACAGAGGACCTGGCCTGCAACCCAGGCATGTGACCTGACCAGGAATCAGGGCTGGTGACCTTTGGGTCTCCAGGATGAGGCCCAACCCACTTGGATGAACCAGTCAGGGCTGAATTTGTCTTATATCACAATGAATGTCACATTTTGAAAGTATTGTACTGGCAAATTAAGGGGAACCACGCAGAAATGTATAATGATTGGGAGGCCTTGTTTTAAGCTCTGCAAGAACCAATATGATTAATTTGTTCAGTGAAATTTTATTAAATTAACAATAATAAAAAGTTGTACGGGATTGGAAGCATGGGTAGGGTGGGAAATAAAGACGACTGACCTGTCCCTCCGGGGACCTGGGAGTCTCTGCAAAGGTTTCTGTGTGTTGGGGGAATGAGTTCTTGAGGCCAGCTCCAGCAACCAACAGACCCAGCTCCTATTCCCTAGGCCCAGGGAAATGGGACACCTCTCTGCTCTGAAATGTTCATGAGCTCTGGAGGGAAGAAGGATAGGGGAACAGATGGAATTCCTGGACAATTGTTCCGGCTGTCACCAGAGAGGACAGGCGGGAGGGAGCACTGGATAATTTACAGAGGAACAGATGCTGAGGCTCCTCCGGAACCATCTGGCCAAGAGAGGCCTGGGCATGGGGTGGATGTTGTCTTTAGATCTGAGTAAACTTCTCAGCCTCCAGCCCACTCCATTTCCTCTACCTAAACTGTGGCTTTCCCAGGAGGACTCTGCTCCCTGAGGACCCACCTCCCGAGTTCCACCTGGCTCTCATTCCACTTTCTTTTCTGAGCCTGGGTTCTGTCTTTGCTACCATTCCGGATAGGGACAAGTCTGACCTTGAGGGCCAGAATACATTTTATTCTGTAGTATTTCTTTCTTTCTTTTTTTACTGATTTTTGAGAGAGACAGACAGACAGACAGAGACAGAGACAAAGACATTGATTTCTTGGTCCACTTATTTATGCATTCATTGATTGAGTCTTGCGTGTGCCCTGACCAGAGAATGAGGCCACAGCCTTGGTGTGTCCAGACACCGCTCTAAGCAACTGAGCTCCCTGGCCTATTCTGTATAATTTTAACCTCTCCTCCCTACCTCTATATTCCAAAACTCCTCTATCACTAATCTCCATGATACTTACTAATTCAATAAACATTTATCAAACACCTACTATGCTAGGAATTGTTTTAGACACCGGGGCTACAGTGACGAGTGAGAAAAAGTCCAAGACCTGTGAGGTTTGCATTATAGCGGGAGATGGTCAATAAACAAAGACATATTTAATAAGTCGGATAACAGTAAGTGCTATGAAACCAAAAAATTAAGGAAAGGTAAGAAAGAGTGGCTGAGGATGCTGTTTTAGGTCGAATGGCCAGGGAAGGCTTCCCTGAAGCAGTGACATACGAGCAGTGTCATGCATGGGAGTGAATACCTGAAGGAATAACATTCCAGGCACAGGGAAGAGCAAAGCTAAAAGCCCTGAGGCAGAATTATGCTTAGTGTGTTAGAAGATGCCATGCTATTTATTCGTTAAGCAATTACCGTGTGCCAGGCACCTACTGGGAAATGGGGAATACGAAGATGCAGGCAGGCAGAGTCTGCCTTTCGGGAGCGTCAGCTTAGTGAGGGACACAACACGTACATGAATAATGGCAGCACAGGGTAGCTACAATGAAGTTATGTGCAAGTGCAAAAGGAGCACCAAATGCAGGGGGATTGGGGATCGATTTCTGGAAGAAGTGTCAGTTTGAGCTGAGGGCTGAAGGAGAAGAGGGCTTGGGCATTTTTAAGACCCGATTGAGTACACAGGACAATTAGGAACCTGTAGTCCCCGGGAGAAGTGGAAAATTAGGCTGGTGAATGTGGAAGATCCTGGATCCTGCGGATCTCTGCGTGACAGTCTGAGAAGCTACTTTTCTTCTCTGGATGATGGGGAACCAGTTCTAAGACTTTCCCACCATATTTTTATGCTGTTTTCCCCTATTCTTTCTTTTTCTTTTCTTTTCTTTTTTTTTTTTTTTGAGTACCAGAATCTTTCCCCATCCTTCCCGCTATCGCCTTACTCTTACACTTCCTTCCCGCTCTCTCCGCCGGGCCTCCAAACCCCGCTCTTAGGACATACCCACCTTTCCACAACACCCGGCGCCCAGTATGAGACCACGCCCCATTACCACGCCCCCGGTGACGCACGGCGCCTAGAGCGTGGGGATTCCCGAAGCCGTGGCCACTACCCGGCCTGCCCCGCGACAAGATGGCGGCCTGAAGGCAGCGGGCAGCGGAAGAAAGTTTGTTGTGGGATGGGAGTAGTCGGGCGGGGAGGCTGGGGTTTGGGGAGGAAATCGTGGGAACACTAGCATGGAGTAGGGGCGGAGGAGGGTCTAGTTTCGGAGTTGAGAAAAGGAAATGGAATGGAGGAAGGTTAGGGGCAGAAAGAAAAAGAGGGAGAGTGGGTGGGAAGGGAGGGGCTCTAGGATCTAATGGCAGCCCTGGGGGAGGGGTCCGGGCAGGGTACCAGAAGTAGATGTGCAGGCTCTGGAGAAGCCGAGTCACGAATTGGAGGAGAATTTTTTTTAACCGAGATTAAAGAAGCCTGGAGCATGTGGCCCAGGTCCGACTGTACCAGGCTGGTGGGAGAGAAATGGGGTCTTTCCCGTGGAGGAGCGTAGTGGGGAAGCGGAAAGAGAAACCTGGAGTATGCTGGGTAGGTTTGGTAAGGAAGGAACTACAGCCAGTCAAATGAACCTCTTCCACACTTAAATCAGCCTTTCCACAGTTCTTATAGAAGCATCTATCCCAATTTCAGCTGAAGACTCAGGGGCCCCAGGGACTGGAAGAATCACAGTGCCTGCTTGGAAGAAGAGGTAGCAACTTGCCCAAGTCCAACCCCAACCCCAAAGCGGGTAAGGTGGCCTTCGGTGACAGGCTGTGATGCACCCCGGAAGCAAGATGCATGGGCTCTGAATGATGCTGAAAATCATTTAATCTGCGGAGGGCGCTCTTTTATAGAGGTTGCCCTTTGCCTGTGGTCCCTAAATTAGTGTTCTGTGTAGATTGCATGGTGATTTTTGAGAGTTAGATGTAGAATTGAGCCTTGTGTACCTTTAGCCACGCAAGTGAACATCGGTAACGGCCTAGGGATCAGGCTGAAAATATTTTAACACATCCCTGTCACAAGCAGTTTCCTACATGTTCACTGTATCTTCTTCGGTCTTCCCGTCACCTTTTCAGTTTGGCATCCTGCCTGAAGTGGAGATTTGTGGGTGGCAAATGGTGGGAAGTCAGGAGAAAACAAATTTCTGATGGTGTTCACTGACCATTTAAGTACCTACTGTCACCAACTCCCGAATTCACTCCCGAATTCACTCTTGCAGCATTTCTATTTTTTTTTTAACCTTTTCTTTCGGTGAGAAGGGCTCGTTAGTGTTCTTGGGGATGTGGATTTGGTGATAGGTTGGGTCAGAGGAGGAAGAAAGGCAGGTTGGGATTAGGGAGACAAAATCCAGGTCGATTTATGGTAAGAGGTCAGGCTGACTGGTGTAAAGCTCTAGCAATGTTTATTACGTAACTGTCTGAGACCCCTGGTATTTGAGAACTGCTTTACAGTCTGGACAAATGTGGTGATGGAAGCAAAGGACTGTAGAACTTGCCTTTTTCTCTCCTGGTAGCTTGTTTCTCTTTAGTATTCTCATCAGACCACATTTTTAAAAAAACTCAACTTATTGAAGTGAACTTGGGGTTGGAGAAAAAGAAAGGGGTGTGGAGCCACAGAATGCAGTGAATATGGTTCTCACTTTCTCTGATGCCCTGTCCTTTTACCCAAGTCAGAGTTGGAAGTAGGCTTCTCACCGAAGCCTGTTTCAGGGCCAACATCTGCTCCATGGCTGAACTGGGAAGTCAGGTTTGATCTAGGACACCTCACTAACCATCTCCTGCTCCCTGTTCCTACTCCCCACCCCCACCCCCAAAATGTCTCACTCCAGATAGGCCAACGGAAATCTGCTACTAGGCCAGCTTCAGTACCTTCAGGTATCTGAAGCACTGACACTATTTAGCTGTGATCCATTAGAAGGTTAGGAACCTTTTCTATCTGAGGACAGTTCGTGGATGTCCTCTTGGAAACTGTCATCAGCAAGGACAGTGTGGCGAGTGCACGTACAGTTAAGAACACTGACTTGGGAGCCAGAGTGTGTAATTCTTGTCCTGGCTTTGCTGTTTGTAGCTCTGTGACCTTTAGAAATTACATAGTGCTCTGTGGCTCAGCGTTTTCATCAACCAAATGGGTTTGGTAAGAGTACCTGTCTCATAGGCTTGTTATGAGGGTTAAACAAGTTAATACATTAATGCATTTAGAACAGTACCTGACCCTCAATATGTATTTGTTGTTTTATGTTAGATCTCAGCATTAATTTCTGCTTCGTGATCAAACTTGTAGTCTCTCTATGGAGGACCCGTACTTGTTTGGGCTGCTATCCTGATGTTAGAGATGGGAAGTACAGCTTTTTCAACACTTTTTTTTTTAAAAGATTTTTATTTATTTATTTTTAGACAGAAGGGAAGGGAAGGAGAAAGAGAGGGAGAGAAACATCAGTGTGTGGTTGCCTCTCACGTGGCCCCCACTGGGGACCTGGCCTGCAACCCGTGCATGTGCCTTGACTGGGAATCGAACCGGCGACCATTTGGTTCGCAGCCCACGCTCAATCCACTGAGCTATACCAGCCAGGGCGGAAGTACAGCTTTTTAATCTATTTAAGGTGATGTTAAAATGCCAATGATTTCTTGCTGAAGCTTTGAAGCTATAGAATTATCTTCTTTGCATTTGAGTGATGATAATAATAATAGTGCTTATTGAGCACATTTTATGTGCTTGGCAGTTTTGTGAGTGCTTTAAATGTATTAACTAATTTTTATAACAACCCCATGAACTAGATACTGCTATTACCCCCATTTTACAGATGGATAAATAGAGGTACAGAACGGTTAAGTAATTTGCTCAAGGTCTCCAAGCTAGTAAGTGGCAGATCTGGGATTTGATACCAGGCAGTCTGGTTTGGCAGTTGACCGCCTTTTTGGGGATCTAGTGTAAAGTTAACTTTATATGTGCCTAGTGGCTGTTTATATCTCTGTTTGTAATGATGGTTAGATGTATGCCCACACTGTAGTAAAGTTGTTTGGTTATGAACAAATGTTTTAGCCCTGGCTGGGGCGGCGCAGTGGACTGAGCGCCGGCTGGCGAACCGAAAGGCCACCTGTGCGATTCCCAGTCAGGGCGCGCGCCTGGGCTGCGACCCGAGGGGCAGTGATGACCCCAAGTCGTCAGTGTTTCTCTCACACATCGATGTTTCTCTGCCTCTCTTTCTTTCTTCTTTCCTTCTACTCTCTAAAAATAAATAAATAAAATCTTTAAAAAAAGTTTTAGAAACTGATCTCTTTATCACAGCTGTCTCCTTCCTCTTAGAAATAATAACTGTGCTGGGACTGTGGTAATGGAGACTTCTGTGCCATGTTCGCCAAATCCGGACTCTCTCTTCATGATTCAGCTTGGCCGTTGGAAAACCCGGGGCCTGGGTGGGGTGAGCAGACTAACGTTAGGATCCACTCTAAGCGTGGCTCAGTGGAGTGTGTGTGTGTGTGTGTGTGTGTGTGTATTAATGCACATGTAAAGACAAGGCTCCTTTCCGACTTTGATTACTAACATGAGCAGTTGAAGCAGCCATAGTGTTAAATTCATGAACAGTCTGGATGCATCTTTTAAAAATAGCAAGTAGCAAACTACACAGGAAAAAAAAAATACATGGCATTTTAAACAGTTCCTTCCTCCCAGCTTAAAAAGAAAATGGGAAATGAATGTGCCTCTTCCGAGGCTTGTGCTGCTGAGGAAGACCGAGGCTCAGTGCTCGTCTTTTTTCCTTTCGTCAGGCGGGAGGCCTGTGTGCCGCCTTGGGGCAGAGGTGTGCCCCAGTTTGATAGACTGGCTTTCCTTTGCGCTCTTCTTTTTTTCTTTTTTTGTGGGGTGGAGAGTATTTAAGACTCACCCTTCCCCTCTTTCTGAGTCATGTCCTGTCTTTTTAATTCACCCTCAGGGCCCATCTTTTTCTTTAGTAGATGACTCCCCACCCTGCCATCAGAGGAGGCACACGCCTGGTGCCTAACCAGATTTCAGGGGACTAGGGGTTCAGGAATTAGGGCTTTCCCTGGGATTCCTACCCAGCCCTGTGATGAACTTTTCTATTCGTCGTGGTGCACGTGACTTTGTCGGTGTCTGCTGCCCTCCTCCATTAACGTAGGAGCCACATATCTCAGGATAGTGCACCTTATCTGTGCTGCAGGCAGCATGCTGAGACGTGTTACCTCTGTAGTATATCTGTTTTGGTAGAAGTCCTCAGACTTTCTTGATTCAGGTCACATTTTAGCGAATGATTAAACTGCAGGGTGAAGTCAGATGGCTTTCGAGCTGATTCTCCCCCTTTACTGTTTTCTTTTAGTTGTCTAAATCAGTTTTTTCTCACAACACCCCTTGTTATGTATTAGCTTCGAATCTAATCCCTTTGCATCCTTTCTACCACGTTTTGGGTGCCAAGGACCTCTGAGCGAGCCAGGCCGTCATTTCTCACTCCGGTTCAGCCTCTGAACTCACCTCGTTCCAGCTTCTGGCATCCGCAAGTGCTGGTCCTGCTCTCTGGAACGCATTCTCCCTCTCCCCTTTACTTTCCTTTTTGTCCTTCACATCTCTGTTTAAATGTCACTTCCTTTGGGAACCCCTCCCCCCCTTTAACTGCCCTTTTTCTGTGCTTCTGTTTTAACACTTATCCTGTATTGTAATTGCCTATTTACTTGTCTGACTCTTACAAGACTATACGTGCCCTGAGGAGAGAGACTATTTTATTCATTATTGTATTTTCCTATTTAGGATAGTGCAGGGCACATAGTAGGTGCTTTATAATGCTGCGGTGCATGTAGAACGAATGAAATGTAATGGGCAGTCTTGCCCTGCTCCATTCTGTCTTCTTTGCTCAAGTTATTTTTCTATAAAAATAAAAAAAGGTGTCTCTTCCCTTAGAAATGCCATGGGTTCCACTTTTTTAGGATAAAGTCCATACTCTTTGGCTAGGCATGCAAAAACAGTTCTTTACACGCCAGCCCAAACCCAACCCTGTCACCTGAGTTGCTGCTGCTCCGCTTCACCTGTCCTGTTCTTCATTGCTCCTCAATTTCCTGCTGCTCCTGGACCTGTTGTGGCTGTCCATTTACTTTGTTCTTCTTTGCTTGTGCCCTGTACTCGCTGCATGATAACTATGATAATTGCCATGTCTCTGAAACTCTGCCCATTCCTAAGACCCAGCTCCTCTGTCACCTCCCATGAGAAGACTTACCTGCTCTCCTTTCCTCCTCTTGGCCCCCACAGCACTGTGTTTGAGCCTCTGTTCTGGCACTTACCTTGCTGTGTTGTGAGTTCTCTGTTAACTTGTCCGTTTCTTTCACTGAGCTGACCCGCTCTAGAGGAGGGACCCTCCCTGGTCTCAGGGTGGGGGTGGGTAGATAGGGAAGACTGGGAGTGTGGGGGGGTGTGGAGAGTTGGGAGTGGGGTGAGCAGTGTATTAGAGTCTGATTTTGGAGCTAGGCAGACCTGGTTTAAATCCAAACTCTTCCACTTACCACCTATGGGACTTAGGAAAGTTGCTTAACCAGTACGATCCTTGGTCTTGTACTTTATAAAGCGTGACATGATTTTTTTTGCAGGAGTATTGAGCATTATAGAAAGTGAGTTTACAGCATATTGCATGGTGCCCGGCATGTGGAAGATAGTAAATATTTGTTAAATGAATGAATTCCATTTTGAAAAATTCAGTGTATAAGAAAAGTCTTTGTTTTATTTAAGCTAGAATAAGCCTTTTGCTTTCTGCCAGGTAGCCAGGAGCATTTTTGAGGTGGGAGTAAAATTGAGAGAGTCTCCTTTCTTGTGATGAAGCAATAAAAAAGGTGAGGTTGGGGACAGTCAGCGAGTAAAATAAGATTGTTGATGCTTCCCCACATTCTTGTGTTGTAACGACTCCTTCGATGGGTCATGACATGCATTCAGGATCCGTGGTGACTTTGGCGAGTACAGGTGGGGGTGGGCAGATGGCGGATTTGTAATGTAGTTACGGCTGTGGGTGACAGGACGGCGTGTTTGAGGATTCCTGTTTTTTTCTCTCTTGGTGTTTTATGAACTGAAAAGTGTTGGGTGAAGCAGGTAGAACACATCTAGGCTTTGAGGAAGCCAGATTTTGGGGGGCCCAGTTTTCTTAGGGCTTTTTTGTTGTCATCGTTCCATTTATTTATTCATTCATTGGTTGATTCTTGTGTGTGCTCGATAGTGGATCGAACCCGCAACCTTGGCGTATCAGGACAATGCTCTGACCAACTGAGTTACCCAGCCTAAGCATCGAGGCTTTGATGATCTTCTTTTTCCACAGAACTGGCTTAACTCAGATACTCCCCAGAAATCAGACTGGTAGCTGAGAGATTGCTGTCCTCTCTTTGCCTTTTTATTTTTCACGTGGTTGGTGGAGTTATTTCTTAGGGCACCAGTTCTCAGCAGACACAAACAGAAGTTGTTTCCGGAAGTCTAGATCTCTTAATTATATAATGCCAAGTGGTACTCCAGGGTGAATTTAAAATCAAATGAGGAAGATCTGAAAGAAAAGTGGGGAAAAGGAGGAAGTTTAGGTAGGAAGAAGCAAAGAGACTAAGAAGGAAAAAACTGAAAAAGGAAAAGAAGAATTGCAAAGGACAGAGGAAGAGAAGAAAAAGAAAACAGGTGGAAAAGCGATAAGAGAAAAAAAAGCAGAATGAAGAGTGATGAATAAGCAAAAAAAGGGAGAAGAAAGCAAGTGAGGAAGAAGTTGGAAGAGGGGATGGAGGGTAGTAGTTTCTCGCTAGCTTCCTTTACTCTTTGTTAAAGTCTTTATAAGGCTGAGAAACACGCCTGCTCTGGGGGGGGGGGCCTCCCTGCTCCTCCCACGCTGGGTCCCAGGCAGGCCGGGCAGGCTGCCCTCGGAAACTTCTTCACAGGCACCCGGAGAGAGCGCTGCGTGGCGATGCTCTCCGTGTTCTCTTCAGATCAGACTTCCGCGCTTGTTTTGTCTTGTGTGAATAGTAAATCACAGACTTCATTACAAACGAATTAAAACGTTGATGAAATAGTAGGTAATGCAAATACTACATAACAAACATTAACTCAAGTACTATGTTTATTTCAGAAGATAAATGCTTTTTATTTTTTTTTTTTTTACTTTTTTTTTAAGAAACTTTATCCTAAGGAATTGAGATCAAATATTCCTGTGGTCTTCAGACTTTTAGAAGAAAACAAACTCTTTAATTCATCAGCCTTTCTTCAAAACTCATCATCAGGTTGCTCGGAACTTACTCTGCTGTGATACTGTGATATAATAAGAAATGTACAGGGTCTGGCAGAAGTTAACGCCTGCTTGAGTGGGGTTCGTAGGGTAATAATATGGGTGTGATAGGTTATAGTTTTAATTTGAACATTTCAACTAAAATGTCATATGGTGTGGTTGAGTGTGATATTGTTATGTTACAGAATTACATGCTTATGATTTTGTAATAAAAAGATTTTGTAATTAAAAAAAAAAGGCTTCTCAGGAGGGCAGCTTTCTTGTCTGGTCCTTGAACCCCTGCCCCAGCCAGGCACCTCTCCCCGAGCCCTCAGCGCTGATGGGAGTGGTTCTTAACCTGTCCCTCCCCTAGTGGGGGCAAAGTCTTCTATCTCTGAAGCTTCTTAGGGCCAAGGTCTTTTACGGAAGGCATTTAGGCCCTATTACCATAGATTGACGCGTATGATGCATACTCTCTTGCCCAAATTTTTGAGGGAAAAATAAGGATGTGCGTTGTATGTGTATAGTACCTGAAATAACTTGTATCTGTTTTGTGTTTTGTTATTATTTGTTACATAACATTTCTTTTACCATAATATGTAAAAAAAAGAATGCTAAAATTCCTTTACAATATGAAAAACAAGTATCTAAATATAAATAAATAAGTAATTAATTAAAAGAAAAGATTTTTTTCCTGAAAGTTTGGGCCAAAAACGTTTGCGTGCAGTACACACGGGAGAGCAGTGTACACGACAAAGTACGGTCGTAGGTGCCCAACTGTCCTGTCCGGTTACCGTGTGACCCCCCAGTCCTTCCTCCGGGAGACCAAAGCAGATAGGACTCATCTGGCACAACCTTTTGAACTGCATAGGAAGAAAAGTCCTGCGTAAACAAAAGATGATAGTATTAACAATAGCATTACTAATTGTTTTCCAGGGTTGAAGTAATGTGGTTAAATGGTCTTCCAGGTGCTTGGCTTCAGCTGTTTCCCTTTTCAGCTTTTTTATTTCAACGTTCGTCCCTCAGCCAGCAGGACAGGTTAAAAGAGGAGGTGAAACACACCAGTATATTTTCTTTTTTTTAATCCTCACCTGAGGACATGCTTATTGATTTTAGAGAGAGGGGAAGGGAGGGAGGGAGAGAGAGAGAGGGAGAGAAACATCGCTGTGAGAGAGAAACTGATCAGTTGTCTCTCCTTTGTGCCCCCACGGGGGACTGAACCTGCCGCTTCTGCCCTGACCTGAAATCGAACCAGCAACCGGGGCCACACCAGTATATTCTCTTGCTGAATTAGCATCTAGAAGTCTGTGGCTGCTGGCATCCTCTCTGTTGTTCATTAAGCTTCTTTTAGTGCCCCTACATCCTTCTTGCTTTTCCGATTGTATCGTTGGTCCTATCTCGGTGTGCTCCAAGCTCACGTCCAGGTCTTGCTACAACCTCATAATGCCTAGACAATCAGAAGGCTGAAACGAATAGCTGAAAGTGGAGTCTTGGTGTGGGGGTGCGTGTTGCAATGTGGCGCGTCTTCACTGAGCGCATCTCGGCAGGAGTGATACGTTACATTGTATGTTAAGCAGATGTGAGAATACGCTACATTGTATGTTAAGCAGATGTGAGAGCCCATTGGGTGAGCCACCTGGACTGGATTGTGTTGTGTACTTTAGGCTTCAAAGGGACTGAGTCTCCTGGATTGGCGATGAGTAGAAGAGTGGGACCTCTTTGTTAGTTACTATCTCAAAAGTGTCAACTGCCTGCTCAGTGACATTTGGAATCCATAAAGGACAGAACTGTCATGGCTTTTCTGTGGCTCCCTAGAGATGACAGCTTTCCATGCTTTGCACTGGAATTGGAAACAGGGGGTTCTGTCCCAGTCTGTGATCTTAGGCAAGTCACTTATCCTCTGTCACTTCTGAATGGGGACCTCCACCTGTTCTGTGGGCCTCATCAGGCTACAAGGATCAAAGGATATATAGTGGATGGCAGAGCTGTTCAGAATGGGAAAGCACAGTGTGGATGGAGGGCTTTTTGTCTGTGTAGGGGTTGTATGTTTTTATCATAAACGTGTCCTTGTATAAATTACCAACCATACAGAAAAATATACAGAATAAAAAGTAAAAAAACCCCTCCCCATTGCCCCTTTGTTAACCTGCTCCTCAAAGATAGGGAACTAGTTCTAACAACTGTTAACCACTCATCACATATCCTTCTTATCATTTTGTAGCCTTCTAGACGGTCCTAATAAGGTATTACTTATAAAATAAAAATAATAATACTTACTATTCTTCAATTTGTTCTGTTCACTTAACGAGTCACTTAGGGTTGAGTAGTCCCTGTTGGAACCCTTGAGGAGCCTGGCCGTAGCCTTCCTCCCTGCTCGGGGGTTCCCTTTGGCGCTAGCTTGCTTGTTGGGAGGGACAGAGAGGCTTTACTGCAGGTCCCGGGCACAGCGGCCCTCTGGTTATCTCTGAGGGACTGTTTTTCATTCTGAGCTGAAGTTGTGCCCAGGAGTGCCTTTGAGTGGGATTCAGAATGGATATAAGCATCATGTGGGCATCAGCATGTTCTCTTATGCTTGTTTCTCCCTTCAGTCCACCGTCATTTTTGGCTGGGAACAAAGTAAAATTACCTGATTTTTGAACCTCTGTTTCATTTTAGAGAGAGTCCCTGGTTTCTGAAACCTTGGATTAGCCAGGTCACTTGCTGCTCTATCTTTTTTAAAGCAAACCAGACCAACCCAGCTGGTGTTGATTATTCTTATTCTTAGCAGTATTTTGTGGGTGAGGATTCTGAAGGTGGCCTCTCCATGACCATGCTTTCTTATCAGTCCTGGGAATGGGTCAGAGGCCACAGCAAGCATTCTTTTTGTCTTCTAGATGGTTATCTCACCCTCCTGGTCAGGCCTTGGCCTTTGGAGCCCTGGGGCTGGGGCAGTAGTCACAGCGATAGGGGGAACCCAGTGAGTAGGCAGTCGGAAGCCTGCTGGCGGCTTTCCTGCCTGTGCTAATCATTAACCTGGGCGTGGGCGAGGAGCAGGGCCGCCTGCGGGCCGGCCGGGATGGTCACTGTTCTCCCCGTCCCACCCCAGGCCCTCTCGGCATCTGCAGTGCTACCCAGACGGAAGGCGGAATCCCTCCCTGTTTTTTCCCTCTGACAACACGTTGCCTTTCTCTTTTAAGCACAAGCAATATTTGCAGATACATTTGCTGAAGCTTTTCTCTCCTGCTGCCCCAGGGGTCACTTCTTGTGGGGCCTTCGGGGCTCTACTGCGATTGCTGCATTTGCCCCGAGAGCTACAGGCCAGGGCATGCGACTTCCCTTTGGGTGGTTCTGGGCTTGCTATGAGGAGAACGCTTGCCTTTCTGGCCTTGCTCGTTCTGAGAGAGTGGACTAGTCCCTGTTGGAGTCTGGGGGGCCCGGCTATAGCCTAGCCGTTCTCCTGCTCTGTAGTAGGGTCCTCTGGGGCCAGCTCCCTGGGAAGCGCTGTCCCCCTGGCCCTTTCCGAAACTGAAAGGTGGCAGTGTGCCTGCCGCCCTTCCCTTGACTGGCCCAGAGCTGGGCCGAGTCACACACAGCCCATTGTACTGTGCTTTCCATGCAGCTCTTGTTGCAGTGTCTGGTCCCTGGGCAAGTCTCTCCCGGCCCCTTTCCTCAGCCGTGGGAGGTGGTGGGGTGGGCTCTGCTAGCACAGGCACGGGGTGGGTAGCAGCTGCAGCTGTGGGTGGCTTTGTTCTTAAGAAAAAAGCTCTAACAGAGCTTTCAGGGCTCTGGTGTAGCCTTGCGCCAGTGTTGGGGGAATAGGCAAGACAGGAGCAGCCCCCTCATCCCCCCCACAAGCAGTGACCGTTTTGCAGCAGCTGACCAGCCAAAGGGCCTTGCTCCATGGGGTCAGTGAGCTGGACCCCCTGGGGGGCAGGGGGGTGCCACACCTCTGCCCGGCATGATTTCTGGGTGGGAAGAGGCCCTGAGGGTCTGGTGCTAAGTCCGGAGGAGCTTTCTGTCAGGAGAGTGCAGTGTGCGCCCTGGTCATCTGCAGCTTGGCGTTCCTTCTGCTCTCTCTGCAGCTCCGGAGTTGGGAGTTGGGCTGCTCACAAAGCCAGCTGTCTGTTTATATGGAGTGCCTGGAGGGTGTCTGCCATGAGTCTGTCACTAACCCTGCTAACCAGGAGAGCTGGCTGGTTGGGGCGAAGACACTAACCCTGTGAGTTTGACCCGGGCCAGCTGACCTGCCCTAGGAATGCCACCAGCGGTGCCCCTGTCCCTGCTCCCTCCCCGCAGCCTGGCTGCCTTCCCCCCCCTAGCTTACCTCATGCCATCTCCTCTGCTCTCTGGTCCTTATAACTGGGTTCCCTCCATCTTCCCAGTCTCCTTGCTCTGGGTGGGGATGTGCCCCCTTCAAGGCCAGGAGAGGAGGGCGTCCTAGGCATGGCCCCCTGTGCACCTGCCAGCCTGCTGCTGGAAGTGGCCTCCCCCCAGTCAGTACCATGCTTTCCCGTTCGTTCTTTTCTTTTTTTTCCGATATTTATTTATTTATTTTTAGAGGGGAAGGGAGGGAGGAAAAGGGAGAGAAACATCAATGTGTGGTTGCCTTTCATGTGTCCTGTACTGGGGACCTGGCCCACAACCCAGGCACGTGCCCTGACTGGGAATCAAACCAGTGACGCTTTGGTTCACAGGCCAGCACTCAGTCCACTGAGCCACACCAGCCAGGCCCTTCCCATTCTTTCTTAAAGCAGAATTGGGTAGTTTCTGTTTAATATGCCTTTATCACCATGGAGTTAGAAAATACCCCTCAGTTAGCATGCTGTTTCATGCCTCAGAGACAGATTGGAATTTTCTTCTAGACTGAATAGTTTCTTCTCTTTTTCAAGAGGGGAGGACTGAATGGCGTCCCCATCACTCTCACTCCAGGTTAATCATTTAGAATTAGCTGCACGGTTATCTCTGGGGTTGGGGAGGTTGAAGAAAACCCCAACCTGGTTGTGAGAATTTCCCTGGACAGAAGTGTGAAGCTACTCAAACTGAAAGCGAGCCCAGAGCCAGGTTACCCATCTGAGATGGAGCTCCCATCGGTGACGCTCACTCTGGGAAGAGTGGGTGGAGTTTGGTCCCCCAGTGTCTTTCACAGCTGGAGCTTCGGTGGACTTTAGCCGAGAAGAGCTGGGAGGGGCACCTTAGCCCAAGGAAACAGACCTGCTGTGGATTCCACGGTGGGCCTAGGAGAGGCTCTGGCCTCAGACTGGGAGACTGATGAACGGCTTGCCATGGAGAAGCTCCCACCAAACTCCTCTCTCCCTCTAGGCTTGGAGAGGAGAAGGGGGTTCTGGAAATAACAGGAAGGCCAATTGCTTGGAGCTCCCTGGTGTTCTGCACAGGTAACTCTTTAGACGGACTGTCTGTGTCTTGGACCTCTGGGGGCTGTGCAGTACGGGGTAGTCTGGACAGGGAAACTTGAGACCTGTGGGCCTTCACAGTGGTTCTGTGCTGTTGGGCCAGGAGGGACAAGGCATGGGGCTGTCTGCTAGCACAGTGTGGGAGTGTGTGAATATGAGAGCTGGTAGATGCCACTCAGACACTGAGGGACCCAGAGTAGGGAGTGAGCAAGCTGGAGGGGCTTGTGGCTTGGCCCTGACCAGGAAAGCCAGAGGAGATCGGAGGGGAGACAGAGTTCAAGGCTGCCTCTCACTTTGCTTTTCCAGCTTAGGAGCGGGCATGGGGACTCCTGTCAAGGGCTGGTTATGATCTTGGGGGTTTTTTGGCCCTCCCTTTATGAGGAGAGGTTTGGTTTGCTTGGACCATCATCAGTAGTCTTAGGCCCTTTATTCCCATCTAGTGTTTGCTTGGATGAAATCAGGTGATAGACTTGAGGTATTTGCTCAGGTGGGGAGCCAGGTGCGCACTCAAGGTCACCAGCGCTAGTTCTGAGTCCTCAGGATTACTATGTGGCAGAAAAATACCCACCCCTGTTGGCTTTTGAAAACCTGTCAATCCGTTCTGCTTAGAGCCGGCAGAAGGCCAGGTCAGGGCCACAGGCAGCTTGTCCCAAAGCAGGTGAGGTTGTACTTGCCCAGAGGGGTGGCAGGCTTGGCTGTTGGAGGGGCAGCAGGGCTGGTCTGGGCACAGACTGGCATCTTCCAGCCTAGTCATGAGCCCAGAGCCGAGCCTGCCCAGGCCCCACCCTGGGAGCTGCTGGCTGCCTGCCTGCCACGCGCCCAGGATTGCTGAGGGCTTTGCTCATGTATCTCAGGAACAGCTGCATGCCGGAAACTGGGGGCTGGCGGCAAGCGGGAGGGGCATCCAGGGGTCGTGTGGGAAGGCTGAGCCCCAGCAGCTCTGTAGGGTCTACTCACTGCTGGAGGACTGTTCTGCTGTTCACTGACAGTCCAGGTGGAGAGGGGCCCCTGCCGAGTCACCTGGTTATAGGGCTGGGCCTTGCAGGGTGGTAGTTTGTGCCTTTGCGCCTTGGTTGGAGGTAGAGCCTGGATTCCAGGGGCTTGAGGTGCAGCTCCCTCCGGGCTTGCAGAGTTCAGAGACTACATACCGCTGAGGACAGCAGCTTTCAGCTGAGGGCGATTCCCACAGAGGCAGCACTGGTCCCAGTGTGATAAGACATTCATGTTTTAACAGTTGTTTAGGGGCTTAAGGAAGGGCCTGCATTTATTTTTATTGTTTATTTATATCTTGCTGGGTTCAAGGGAATTAAGGCAGCACACAGCACAGCTGGGGTATTCTGAAGACGGGCTGGTTTTTCTGTCGCTTTAAAAGCAGTAGCGATTGCTGACTCTCGAGTGCATTGTGAAGAAGCGCTTTAATGGTTTTGGTGGTGATGTATTGGCCCTTCATGGCTGAGAAGATTGGGTTCATTGAGCCCTTCAAGTGCTCCCCTTGCCTGATTCAGTGGCAGCTATGAGCAGAAAGGCGTATCCTGTCATTAGGATCGGAAATGGCCTGAGCCCAGGTAAACCGTTGGTGCCGTAGTTTCCTAAAGAGGGCAGGGGTGATGTGGCGAGCGGGTGGCATTCCGACTCTCTAGGCAGGGCAGTGGAATGAAGTCGTAGAGCGGAACTTGGAAGCTAGAGGAGATATCCCACGGGGGAAGGCAGAAGGTTGAAAAGCCAAAGAACCACGCCCATTTTGGATTTAATCCAGTCTCCCTCTGCTGGGCCAGTGTTGAGGAGGTGGCCTCTGAACCCTCAGAGGGATGCTTGGACCTCCCTTCCTCTCCCGCACCTTTAACTTTGCCCTGCGCCTTGGGCAAACCCATGGAAAAGATGGCAGAAGGAACTGAGAGGGTGTCCTTGGCTCTTGAGCTTGAACGCTTTTGCTGTTGCCTCCTGTGGGTTTGCTGGGAGTCGGAGTAAGGTAGTGGTTTGAAGAGAATCAGGATTCTGAAGAGTTTTCTCCTTATGCTACTCCATCTCTGGCAGCGGTGATCCCCGACCACAGTGGAAACCCCTGGTCGCATGCACATACTTCCTATCCACAGAAAAGAGCAGGTATACTTGGCAAATTTCTTGTCCTCTGGTTCAAGGACACTGCTCAGCCAACTTCTGGCACACGTTTCTCCTTATATCTGTCTCTGTCTACACTCTCTGCTCAGCTGTTCAGGTTCACGGTGCAGGTTCACTATGCGTGCGAGTCCCATTTCTAATGAAAGCAGACTTTGTTCTCTGGAGGCAGCTAATCATGCCCCGTGGGCTGTAATCAGGGAGAAAGTATTTAATACAGGGCAGGCGGCAACAGGCAGCCTGCACCAACTGGCAGATTGCAACATGGCAATTAGGAAGCTAATCGCCCCACTCCCCACCCCAGCAGATACGGGGTTGAGTCTCTCCTCCAGACTGATTTTGAGTGAGCGAAGAATGAGTACTATGCAGAAGAGGAAGGAGAGGCGGGGTTGTGGTAGGGGGCAGTGAGGGGTGAGGAGAGCTGCTTTTCCTTCTCACCTCACCTCCCTGAGACGGGGAGGGTTTGATGCTGCTCAGGGTGTCTCCCTCCACAGTGTCTGCAGGTCCAGGCCAAGAAGCCTCAGACCCGACTGGGTCAGCCAGAGGCTTTGCCCTAGGTCTCGGCCCTCTCCCAGAGCACGGCTGTGCTTGTAGTGCAGACCTGGCGTGTGATCTGGGAGCCCCATATCCTTAATCGTCTGCCCCCAATTCCTTGAAGCTCGGGTAGGTGAGGAGCGGGATCCTTCCCTGTCAATTTCTAGACCTTCCAGAGGACCATTTTCTTGGACATGCCCTGAGTGAGGATGGGCACCAAGAGGCCGAGACGCCCCAGAAGCGGCTTGCTTGGTCCTCAGGGCCCAGGGCCCATTGTGAACGTCCAGCTGCTTTCCCTGGAGTTCTTTTCTCTACGCAGGGCTGGAGTCCTCCTTGGGCTGAAACACAAGGCCACCTGGGAACCTCTGGACGGAGGACATGTGGCCAGTGGAGGCTGTACCTGGTAGCTGGGCTTCCGGGAGGGTCTAGCTGCTGCCTCTTTTGTTCTCTGCCTGGCATTGTTCTCACGCTCAGGTCTGCCCTTCCCCGTAGTGCTTCTGGTCAAGGGCAGTGGCTTGCCAGGCTCTTTTTGTTCCTGTTCAGTGCTGGAACAGTGGGCGCCTGTAGGCTGATCTGGGGCACTTAGCAGATCCCAGGAGTTGGAGCAACGGCCTGACATGCACTGGTATTTGTGGACATAGGGCAGGGAGTGGCACAGACTCCTGTGGACTTGCGATGGGGACACTGCAGGCTCCCTGTGGACGGTCTCCCTAGTGGGCATTGCCTCTGCTTCCCCTCCCCACCATTCCTCATCCCGGAGAGTCTGTGTCTGCATTTCCTCCCTCTTTCGCTGCCACCCACATCCACACTGTTTGCCCCTCACCAAGCCAGACTGCCTGGCTGTGGACGCCCCGGGAATGTGTGCTGTGGGGCTGTGGGGCTGGGGAGTGGGGACCTGAGGTCAGGGGGAGGCAGGCTGAGCTGTAGGATGTGTGGCAGAGTGAGGGCTGCGGGCCTGCAGTGAGGCCACTGTCCTTACGGGTAGAATTACCAGATACCTGAGCGGTCAGTGTCCTCCCCGTCCACTCACTGCCCATAGACAAACATGTCCCGGTGCCTAGAGGACAGTGCGGGCATCGGCAGGAATAGGGTAGGGAAGGAAAGCAGCAGCTGAGAACAGAGGGACACACAAAGGGGCCTGCAGGGAGAAGGGGGCCACTCAGCCGAGGGGATGAGATGGGGAGTGGGGGCCTGGGTTCTCTCTAGAGAAGGGGAGCAGACTGTGGCCAGCACGGGCGCCTCCCCCAGGTTTGCCGAGTCTCTGGCCCTGCCCCTTTCCGACTGCATACACACCCCCTCGCCCCCACCCCCTGAGTATCGGAACCCAGCACCCAGGCTGGTTTGGGCTTTCTGGGCCTCTCCCCCAGACCATAGGAATTCTCACCCTGGGGCTATCTGGAGGGGTAGCCCTGGGGAACCTGTGGGGGTGACTTGTTTGCTCCCACACCCCAGGAATGTACTGTCCCTTCAGGCCCGCCCGGATTCCTGCACAGGGAGTCAGCCCAAGACAGCATGCTGCGTGTGCCCTGTGGGGACACGTTCTGCCTCACCGTCAGAGGGGCGGAGGTTGGCGGCTCGTGCCTGCTGTCACCCCCCAGTCCCCGAGAACCCCCAGCCAGAGACCAGACTTCAGACGGAGGAGGGAGGCCACTCCTGCCCCCCCGCCCTCTCTACCCCAAACCATGCTTTCTGCCGCGGGCCCTGCTGGAATGTGACAGGAGTCACCGCCGGGGCATGTCCCAACAGCAGGAACACAGGCCGTGGCCCGCAAGGCTTCCCTCAGCCCCCAGCTCTGTCGAGGTGGATGGCAGCAGGAAGACTTTCTGCCCGGAAGGCTACCTGAGGTTACTGCCCCATTGGTCCTTATGGTGGCTGCTGCCCCCTGCTGTCACCCGGCTTATTGCAGGGGAGGGCAGAAGTCGGAACCCCAAGAACCTGAAGGGGAACACACAGGTCACTCGGTACAGCCACCTTGTGCAGATGACAAATAGGCTTATCTAGGGAGCAAGGGCCACACGGCAGTGTGTCAAAAGCATCACAGCCTGGAACCCAGGTGTCTCAGCTCCCCAGACAGGAGTTTTCTGTACCAGGGTTTCTCAGCCCTGGCTCGGCCACACTGTGCCGGCGAGTCTTGGTCGTGGCGGCTGCCCTGTGTGTTACACGCTGGTTAGCAGCAGCCCTGGCCTTCACCCACGAGATGCCAGGAGCACCCACTCCTGTTGTGAGAACCAGAAACGTCTTCAGGCACTTGCCAGCTGTCTGAGAAGGGCGAGGGGGATCAGCGCCACCCTATTTGAGAACCATCATTGCTCTAAACTGCTGCCTTTTTACATTTGCTCTGCTGTACCTAGTACTCATCTCAGAGTCTGTTCCCTGCCATTGTACACAGAGGGAATCTATGGGCTCCTTCTGGAAACGTTGCTAGGAGCTTTCTTTCCAGAAGCATCTTACCTCTCTGCTAGGTTTTTTCCTGGTATTCTCTTCTGCTGCCCATGTTCTCCAAACCTCTTAGCTGTTTCTAGACTCTGAGAGGCCTAGGAGGTGAACAGAATGGACGTGGGGTAGGGTGGGCACAGGACAGGACCTGACCTATTTCTGAGTTGGGCCTGCGGGTGCGCCGAGACCGCGAACATACACAGCCGCTCGGGGCAGTGCTCCTGGAGACAGTGGGAGCCCAGTGTGCCCAGGCCTCTCCCACCCCCACTGCTCCCCCCAGCCCCCTGTTCGTGGTTTCCCTGCCTGGCTCTCCCTGGGGGGCCTTCCAGGTCCCACACCGGGCCGGGTGGCCTGTGGCACTGACAGACAGGCGGCTGACACCTGGTTTCCACTTTCTTCCCCTCTCCAGTTTCAGGAGCTGTTGGCTAGAGGAGGAAGTGGAGGGGCCGTGGGATGCGGAGAGCCGAGGGCTAGCTCCCGGACAGCGGAACAGAGTGAGCTGCCGACAGACAGACGGTATGTTCCCATGAGGCCTTTGCCCCCCACGTGGCTCTCCTGGGGAGGCTGGCAGGAGAGGGGGCAGGCAGGTGGCCCCGCTCGGCCGGGGGCTGGTGAAGGAAGAGTGGTGGAGGCCAGTGGGGCTTGGCCCTTAGGGCTCTCTTGAGCTCAGAGACCCCCACTGAGGAGCCTAGGCTGGTTGAATATCCTCAAGCCCTTACTTTCTGGTTAGTTATTTTTTAAAGCTAACATTGACCATTTCCTAAGTGCTAGGTACTGTTCTCACTGCTTTATATAGTCTCGCATTGACATTGACGTGCCCCTATGACCTTGGTGCTGTTTTCACCGCAATTTGGAGTTGAGGAAGCTGATGCATAGAGAGCAGTCTTCCCTTCAAGGCTTTCTTCTGAGCCCACAAAGGAGAGGTGGGCCGCCTCAGACTCGCCGCCCTCTTGGGCACAGCGCTCTTCCTGGTGCGCAGGCCCAGGTCCCGCCTTTCCCACCCTCTGTCCCCATTGGACGCCCGCAGGGCTCTCCCAACTCCATAGGCACCAACAAACCGGGGTCCACCCTTCTCGTGCCCGAGCCTGTCCGCCTGCCTGGGGGCCCCACCTGTGTCCCCTTTTACTGCCCTTTTCCTTCAGTCCAGGGGCCTCTTGCCTTTGTTTCTGAGGCTCCTCCATCCTCGCTTCCCCTCAGCAGGTCACAGAGCCCTCGCCTCCCAGAATGACCAGTGCAGCCCCTGCTAAGAAACCCTACCGTAAGGCACCACCTGAGCATCGGGAGCTGCGCCTGGAAGTTTCCGGATCCCAGCTGGAGCAGGAGGTCAGCGAGGCCGGCGCCCCACCCTGGCGGGCAGAGGCAGGCCCCTGAGGCTGGGCGTCCGGCCGACTTCTCCCGCACGAGGGGCCTTCTGGCCCCTGCAGTGGGGTGGGAGTGCGCTGCTGGTGGGGCTGTGTAGGCTCGCAAGGTCTGCCGTGGGCACGTGTCCACTGCAGCTTAGCAGGGGCGACCCGCACGTGCAGCGTGGTGCTTCCTGCGAGAAGCCGCCCACCAGGCCGCGGGGCTGCAGCCTGCCTGGGGCCTGGACTGCGGCCTCCCCCGGCGGAGGAGCCGTTCAGTGTGCGGCCCCCCTGGGGGCTGTTGGGAGGCGGTGCTCCAGCTTCTTCCAGCAGACCAGCTGTTCCTCACTGTCCCCAGAAGTCCGGCCTTCCTCCAGCTGTGCTTTGTTTGGGTGGCATTTGTTAAGTGCATCAGGTACCCGCCCTCGCTAGGCTGGCCGACAGGAGGAGAGGAGCGTTGCAGCGGTTCGCCCTCCTTGCTCCCGGGTGCCGCCCTGTTGCGGCACGTGGGGCACACTTCCAGCACCTGCGAGACTGTCAGCACATGCTGGGCATCAGGTGTGCCATGGCCACTCTGATCAAATCGAGGGCACAGGTGCCAGGGTTTACCCACTTCAGCTCAGAGAACAGTAAATAAGAAGGCCAGGTATTGTGCTAGGTGCCACCTAAGGGGCCGTCTCCCAGTTTTGGAAATGAGGATCCTAAGGCTCAGTGCGGTTAATCTAACCAGTGTGTGATAGAAAAGGATCAAACCTAGGTGTCAGTGGCTCCGAAGTCCATGGTCCGGGCCACCCACCTCACTTTCTGCCCCTGACTGGCGTTGGGAGCAGTCAGTTCGATCTGCAGAGCCCGCTGACATTGCCCTCCTGGCAGCGCGTGCCTGCTCTGCTCTGTGTCTGGCTGAGCCCTGACTCTCGGGCCATGACCAACGAAGGGGTTCGGGAGGATGGGGCAGGAGGTCAAAAGCAAGACGAGACACGTCACCCCTTTCATTCGGGACCGGCCCAGCCGCTCTCCTCTGCCCATGCCCTGTTCCTCCCGAGCCTCTGTGAGTCCTGGTTTGGGCTGGTTGTCCGAGCCGAGAACCCAGGCACATCTCAGCCCGGTTCTTCTCTGGAAGGTCTCTGCAAGGCTCAGCATCCCGTGAACAGCTGAGAGGCTCTCTTTATCCCTGGGAGAGGTAGCATGGGTACCAAGACTTATTTGCAACTGGCTCTAGGCCTAAGAGAGGGATTGGAGCTGGTATGTGTAAGGGTGAGGGCTGGAAGGGGTTCTTGAATCCTCTAGTTGGCATGGGAGAGAATGATCTAGGCCTGTGTGGCCATTACTGGATGGCCTCCATCTCTAGGGGGCACTCACTCAGCCCAGTTCTGCTGTGAGAGTCTTTGGGCTTCAGAAATGGCGTTTTCCAGGGCTTCTTGGAGGGTGGGCAGATAGGAGGCCAGTGATCTAGAGCCGAGCCTCAGGCTTCTGTTCTTTTGTTCCCAGGAGTCCCTGACTGATGCAGAGAGGATGAAGTGAGTATCTGCTGCCCGAGAGCCTGCCCTGCCTCAACTCTGTCCCTCTTAGCCCCAGGCAAGGCTGTTGGTATAGTTGGGCTTTTCCTTGGATTAGGTAGAGGTAAATGTTGGGGTGGGGGTGGTATTTTAGGGACTCTGGGAGGAGGCTTGCTGTGGATATTCCTTTTGGAAAAGGAGGTTTGTTCCATGGGCTCCAAGAGAACCTGGAATCGAGGAGGGGATGGCTCTGAGGGCCTCCTCTTGGCAGTGAGCCCTTCCCCGGCTCCTGGCCCTCCTGTGCCAGCTGCCTCCCTGGAACCCTTTCTGTCAGCCACGTGAGGCCTCTCGAGAGGAGGGCAGTGCCGGGCTGGATGTCCGAGAGATTAATAATGGAGCAGCCTGATTGTGTACTGGGGAAACTGGAGCTGCTGTGGGCTCGGTGGACGGCTGGCTTGGGCTGTAACCAGAGACAGACTGGGAATTCTGTCCTCATTCCTCTCCAACGAGTGGGGGTCAGACTACCATCTACTGTCCCCTCTGCCTCCCTGACCCCCCAGCCAGGCTGCGTTCTTGGGTCCAACAGGCCTGTGGAATTTGTGGCTCCAGACTCTGACTGAATCTCGAGGGGGCCCCGCCCCCAGTCGCCCATCTTCAGGTCATTCCTGTTCCTTCCTTTCTGACCAGCCTGGGGCTCCAGGGATGGCCCTCCTATCTCTGATGCCCCTCTGCCCTTGACCCCTCACCCTGCCAGGCTCTTGCAGCAGGAGAATGAGGAGCTTCGCAGGCGCCTGGCCTTAGCCACCAGGCGCACCGAGGCCCTGGAGCGCGAGCTGGAAATCGGGCAGGACTGCCTGGAGCTGGAGCTGGGCCAGAGCCGTGAGGAGCTGGACAAATTTAAGGACAAGTTCCGCAGGTATGGGCATCAGGGGCTAGGACACGCACGCATGCATCTCCCCGTTCATTGGGGCTTAGCTGGAAGAGGCCTCAGAGATCACCTGATTTTAGTGAGAAAACTAAACTGAAGTTTGGGGAGGAGAGTGGCTTGTCTAAGATCCCTTAGGAAGGATGAGCTGAACAGGGTCTGAGGAACAGGATCAAGACCCAGGGATCTGCCTTGTATTCCTCTGCAGGCTGCAGAACAGCTACACGGCTTCCCAGAGGGCCAACCAGGAACTGGAGGACAAGCTGCACACGCTGGTAACCTGTCCGGGAGGGCGGTTTGGCTGGCACTGTGCTCACGGCATAGCAGGGGCCAGGACTCGCCGAGGGAGTGCCGTTCTGCCCCGGGGCTTGGGGAGGGGGTGTCGGCAGCAGTGGGGAGGGGGCCACAGTGTGCTGTGCAAGTTGGTACTGTCTTAATGCTCACACTGTTTCTCTTCTCTCCTCGTCTCCCCCTCACGCTGCCACCGTTGCTGCTGCGCTCTCCTCTCAGGCCTCTCTTAGCCACAGCTGGATTTTTGCAGTTGCGTCTGAGTTTGCGTGTTTTCTCCCTTGTCCTGGCCTCCTCCTCCGCTGAGATCTGGGACTGCTGGGGCCCTGGTCATATCGCTCTGCCCACTCCTATCCTCTTCCTTATGTGAGGCCCATTCAGTAGTCAGTGCCTCCTTCCTGGGGGACAGCTGGGAGCCTGCCCTTGGCCCAGGCAGAGGTAGTGATTGATGTCACCACTGAGCACTCACAGCCTCTCAGCTGCAGTGGCTGCAAGCCCAGGCCATTCTGGGGAAGAGGGCTGTGCATCTGGCCTATGAGCTGAAGGTCAGAAGGCTGCTTCTGAGCCTGCAGCTCCCTCCCAGCTCGACTAGATAATCTCACAGGCTCCCCGAGCCGCCCTGCAGCCTCCTCCCTCCTCCCTCTCCCTAGCCTGATCCTGGAAACAGCTACCTGCATAGGCTTCAGCGCCTGGGTTTGCAGTTACCTTCTCTCAGGTACCAGCTGCCTTGCCTGGTATGCAGGGCTCCCTCAAGGGATGGGCAGCTCACGTACTGCCTCCGTACTGCCGGCCCCGGTGGCAGCAGGTCATGCTCAGAAAGCCCCCGCCCACAGCCAGCCCGGAGAACAGGAGAGGTGTTCCATCTGCTTCTGTCTGTCCGTCGTCTGTCTCTGTCCCGTCCGCCTTGGCTGCCCTAGCACCTGTGGCTTCCTGTGTCTCTGGGCTGGGAGGGGTGGAAGGGCTGGCTAGGGCGTGGGCATAGTTCACCACCAGTTTTGTGCCTCAGATCAAGAAGGCTGAGATGGATAGGAAGACACTGGATTGGGAGATTGTAGAGTTGACGAACAAGCTGCTGGATGCCAAGAACACCATCAACAAGCTGGAGGAGCTCAATGTATGTGCACCTCCGGCGCCTTCCTCCCCGGGGCTGGCTCTGTCCCTCGGGCAGGGCTGGGCTCTGAACCATGCCTGTGTCTGCAGGAGCGGTACCGGCTGGACTGCAACCTGGCCGTGCAGCTTCTCAAATGCAACAAATCCCACTTCCGGAACCACAAGCTTGCTGATGTGAGTACAATGCCCTCCCCGACAGCGGCAGTCCAGCCTCTCTGGGACCCCTTGCACTCCGGTTCCTGCACCTCTCCCCATCCCCCTAGCCCCCGTGTCTCCTCTCAAGCCAGTCCACTCTGTCATGGTTGTGTCCTGTGTGCTGTCAAGGCCCAGCACTAGGGCTGGGACTGGCTCTGTTGGTGTTTCTGGAACAGAGACAGGGAGAGAGGGACTCCAGGATGCCATGCAGGAAGGAGGGAGTGGCCAGAGCTATCAGCCGTAAGAACATTGAGAGGTCCCCCCACCCCGAGGGGCAAACTCTAGACCCAAGATCCTCCGGCCTAAGGGTGATGGGGCTACAGAAGGAGCGGAGGCACTCTCAAGGTTCCCAGTCATTACCGATCCTTAAACCTGTGTCTGGTTTGGGCAGAGGCTACTGCTGAGATAGGGGACATAGAGGTTTCAGCGCACGTGGGCCTTAGCACCAGTTCCGGGTTCAGATCTTGGCAATGTTCATCAAAAGCTCAAGTTATTTTGCAACCCCTGAGCCTCAGTCTATGAAGTGAGGATCTACCCGGCATGCTTCAGGCTCAGCATAGCGAAGTGCCGAGCACACAGTGGTATTACACCCGTTCATGGTACTGTGACTTCTGCTGTGAGTCAGCCTACCTTAGGTTGGGATCATGCGTGTCTCTTCCTTTCTGCTCTTTACCCCAGCTGCCCTGCGAGCTACAGGACATGGTTCGGAAACATCTGCACAATGATCAAGAGGCCAGCAGCCCAGGCCCTGCCCCCGGCCTGGCAGCAGGGGCTGTGGTACCCACCTCGGTCATTGCCCGGGTGTTGGAGAAGCCAGAGTCTCTACTGCTCAACTCAGCCCAGTCGGGCAGCGCTGGGCGCCCCTTGGCCGAGGATGTCTTTGTGCACGTAGACATGAGTGGGGGTGCCCCAGGTGACCCAGCCAGCCTCTCCACCCCTGGCAGCCCCACCCCCCAAGCCAATGGCGAGTGCCACTCTCTGAGCGCAGCCGGGGGCTCCCCAGAGGACAGCCTGCCTCTGCAGACCTTCGAGAAGCTGAGCCCCTACCCCGCCCCTTCTCCACCACACCCTCTGTATCCTGGCCGGAAGGTCATAGAGTTCTCTGAGGAGAAAGTGCGGATCCCCCGCAACAGCCCCCTGCCCAACTGCACTTACGCCACGCGCCAGGCCATCTCCCTGAGCCTGGTGGAGGAGGGGAGCGAGCGAGCCCGACCCAGCCCCGTGCCCAGCAGCCCTGCCTCAGCCCAGGCCTCACCGCACCACCAGCCCAGCCCAGCCCCCCCGACACTCAGCGCTCCTGTCAGCTCTGCCAGCTCTGAAGAGGATCTGCTGGCCAGCTGGCAGCGAGCTTTTGTGGACCGCATTCCACCACCGGCCACTGCGGCCCAGCGCACAGCCTTTGGACACGATGCGCTGCCTGAGCTGCAGCGCCATTTTGCTCTTAACTCCGCGGACAGAGATGAGCAGGGTCAGGCCCCTTCTTCCCCATCCTGTGAGGGCGGGCTGCTTCTGCCAGCAGAGCCTGACTCTGGCCTGCCCCGGGAGGAAGAAGAGGAAGAGCTGAACCTGCCCGTAAGCCCTGAGGAAGAACAGCAGAGCCTGCTGCCCAGTGACAGTAGCACGGAGAGAGGGCCTGGCACTTCCCACACTGAGGGCAGGAGCTGGGCCCTCCCCGGCTCCAGCCGCCCTCAGCGCAGCCCCAAGAGGATGGGGGTACACCACCTGCACCGCAAGGACAGCCTGACCCAGGCCCAGGAGCAGGGCAACCTGCTCAACTAGGGCCCCTGCCTGCCCGCCTGCTCCCGCTGCACCAGGGCTGCAGGAAGCCTGGACCCTTGCAGGTCAGGGTCCCCTGCCCTGCCCAAGCCCTTGAACTTGGCTCCCTCTTGGCCTGCAGCACTGTTCCCTGTGCGGTTGGGTCAGGCAGTGGGCTACGTTGACTGACTGGCACCAGCTTGCCTCGTGGTTTCCCCCCTTCTTAAAATATTTATTTTCCAACGGAAACATGCCGCTGGGCTCAAGACCTTCCTTCAGATTGGCCCAGCCCAGATTGGGCCCCTGGGCGCTGAAGGCTCGTCACATCAGTGTTTGTCCTCCATCAGCCTTTCATCGCCATGAGGGGCTTTGGGGGGAGGGGAGGGGGTGCCTTTGGGATTAATAGCCTCTAATTTCTGTTTTCAATTAACCTTTCTATTTTCTCTTTCCCTCCCTCCCCAAACCCTCCGCCTCAAGCTATTGCCTTCGGGGGGCCTGGCACAGGGGCCCCCCAGGGTGAAGGGGAGGGCTGACTCAGGGCTCTTCGGCTGTCTCTTCCTCCCTGGAAGCGAGCGTGGGGCGGGACTCGGGGCCTCAGGCGGGGCTCCCGGTGAGGCCTGGCCCCACCCCACCTTGGCTCTAGACTGTTACTCCCAGCTTTGGGAAATTTTCACATTGATGACTATTTTAAAATTAAATAAAACTATTTTACTGGTATGGACTAATTTGTCTACTAATGACCATTCTTTTCTCCATTCTTGAGTATTCTCAGTCCCTGTGATGTCCTACTCTTTGCTAGTGACTCTGCCTTGCCCCAGCTCTGCTGGGCCTTCCCTGGGCACAGAGCATCAGGCAGTTAGGAGTGGCTACACCTTAAATAACCTTGACTGGACTTTGAGTCTCCCCTGAGGTAGGGTCCAGTCCAGCTCAGCTCTGGAGGTAAGCGCTTTACCTTAGTTATATCTTTATAGGGCCTGTGTAAGGTGTCACCTCAGAACCCTGGGCTCTAGAAGTCCCAGGCCTGAGCCAGTCCATTTTGAGACCTTTGTGTGTGTGTGGCGGGGGGCGGGGGGGGGGGGGGGGGGGGGGGGGGGGGGGGGGGGGGGGGGGGGGGGGGGGGGGGGGGGGGGGGGGGGGGGGGGGGCGGCGGTCAGAGGACGCTTTGGCTGTGGGATGGCGCTGCCCCCTAGTGGTGCCTAATGGTAGTTCCAACTCCTCCCCTACCGCCAGCCCCCAGTAACCACAGCCACACGCCAGGTTGTAGAGTTGATAAAATCTCTTCCGAGCCAGCGGGCTGCAGCCAGAGCTGCCAAGTCCAGAGCCACTGCCTTGGGTTCAAGGCAATTCAAAGCTTCCAGAGCCTCCCACCCCAATGCCATGAGCTGCCAGAGCCCCAGGCAACCCCTCCCTCCCAATCCCCAGGACCTGACCCTGGTATCTGGGGCAAGGTGCTGGGGACAGAGACAAATGTAATGATGTGCAGAAGCCCAGTGGAGAGTCACATCTCGGTCTCAGCCAACAGACTGTCCCCTAGTCCTGACGTCATTAGCACCATCTGAGAGCTGGGATCTGTGGAAGGGTAGAGGGGTGTTCAGACCACCATTTGTTCCTCCAATGGGGACCATAAATAGAAAAAAAGTGGCCTAGGTTTCCCACACCCATCCTCCCAGGTCCCAAGCCGCTTCAGATCTGGTTCCAATGAACCCTCAGGGCTCTTACCACTAGGGCACATCCAGGAGCTGCTTCCCCTCCGGTGGGCAGCAGGTTCCCGCCCCCTCTCTCGTTCCTGGGTGTCACCAGGCCCTCCTGCCACCTCCTCCTCCTCCTCTCCCTCAGAAAGGAGGTCACAGATCTGTTGCTGCAGCTCTGGGCTAATGCTGTTCTCAGCCAACACCAGGCTCCGCAGAGCTGTGGGGTAATTTTCTACCATGTCCAGCAGGGTCTGGGTGGAAGAAAGTATGGACAAGGACAAACAGCAATGTGGCCTCCCCGACTCCAGCCTGCCACCCTTGGCTATGTCCACAGACACCCTGACTGCCTTCCATGGCAACCCATGGCCCTCCCCAAACACGAAGAAGTCTCACCTGAGCTGACTGGTTGGTGAGCCCTGTGCTCTCCAAATCTAGAACCTCTAAGGTTCGACTGGAAGCCACTGCCACAGCCAGCATCCCGGCCACGTGGTCACCTGGGGAGACAGCACACACACACACTCACCTGAGTTCACGTAAAGGCCTGCTAATCCCTCCGCTCCAACAGCCCCCACCCCCATTGCCCTAACGACTTTAGAGCCCACCCCCAGGCCAGGAGGGGAGCATTGCGATTTGTGAGTGATTGCATACAGCAAGCCTGGCACGCGGGTGGTGATGGATGCTTTGATCTACCTGTTGGTCATCTACCTGTTCATCTACACAGGTGGTTCCTCTATTAGCTCCCAGATCTCCCTCTATCTTCCCTCCCCTAGTGTGGGGGTTACCATGGCAGCTGATGGTCCCAGGTTCTTGAATGGGGATGGGGTAGTGAGAATCTAAGGTGGTTTTCTTGAGCCTCACCCAGGGGGTTGTAGTCCAAATTGAGGACGCGGACCTGTGAGCTGTGGGCCACAGCAATGGCGAGGCGACTCCAGCCCTTAGGGGTGATGCCAGGGTTGGCACTCAGCGTTAGCTCCTTCAAACCTGGGCAGCATCGTAAGGAGAAGCCAGGATGGAGAAGGTCAGGCCCTCTTTAAGCCCCTACCCTGCCATGGGTCTCTGGGGTGTCCCTAGTGGCTGGGAGCACCCCACCCCCACCACAGAACTCCAGTGCCCTTAGAGACCCTGCCTTCTCTGCCCACCAGACCTGGATTCCAGATTCTCCATCCTGCTCTGCCCCTAATCCTTCTCCTTCTTGAGGGGATTTAAAAACATTCTCACCCACACTTGTCAGAGCCCTCAGCTCTGGGCCACAGACCCTGCTCTCTGTGTTTAGCTTTTCATCAAGGCTACACCAGCCCATGCCCTTAGGAGGGCCCTGCTCACCAGACTTGGCCCCATCTGGGGGGAGGAGGCCACAGATGAGGTTGATGGCTTCATCACCCAGCATGCAGTCCCCCAGGTCCAGAGCCACAAGGGCAGGGTGGAGGGCCAGGGCTGGGTTCAGCAAGGCCAGCCCGGCATCTGTCAGGGGGCTCCCATGCAGGCTGGCGGGTGAGACCAGAGAGCAGCGGTTACCACAGTCATCAGCCCTATGCGTAGGGGACAGGGGTGAGCCCTAGAGGTGATGAGGGCACTCAATCACAGCACTGAGGAAAGGCCTTGAAAAGGGAGAAAGAAAATTCTAGATTCTTAAGGAATACAGGTAGAAAGGGAATTCGTTTTCTTTTCTGGTGCAGGGACTGGGACCCAGGACAGAGCACAGAGAAGTGGCGGGTGGTGGATTAGGGTTCCTCAGCAGGCAGAACGTGGGGATCTAGTCCCCAGGGCAGTGTTCCTTCTTGGGAACTAAGCAGCTGCCCCCAGAAGTCAATGCGGGCGATTAGGTGGGAGGTACACGTGCCCCGCCAGGAAGGGGTGGGTATCCCATCTCCTTTGGGGTGGGGCTGCGTGTGCCAAGTCCGGAGAGAAGAGATGTGCTGGGAGGGCATTGTGGAGTCATGGGGAGAGGGAGGAGGGGTGTGTGAAAGGGTGGGGGGGGGGAGGGAGGCTGGTGGAAAGAGGTACAGGAAGGTGTGTAGAGGAAGAGGAGGTGGCAGGGAGTGAGAGAAGGGGTACAGTGCCCGGGACCCCCTTGCGAGGGAGTGCACTCACAAGAGGGACTGGATGGAGCGGTTGGTCCGCAGAGCCTCCGCCAGCTGCTTGATGCGGCTGGGGCTGGACACGACGCCCAGGTTAAGGTTGAGCTGCGCCAGGGACGTGGCCCCGGCCAGGGCCCGGCAGATGCGGCCGAAGTCGCGGTCGCAGAGGCGGCAGCCGCGTAGGGAGAGCAGGCGCACGGCGTTGTCGCGCAGGCCGCGGCAGATGTCCCGCACCTCGGCACCTGACAGCGGCTCCCCTGAAATCTGGATGGAGCTGGGCAGCATAGTACCTACGGCTGGGCCTCCGGGGCCGGGGCCAGGGCCGCAGGCGAGGTTGGCAGGGCAGTGGACGGGGTTGGGGCTCCGGTTGGGGCCTGGGCTGGGGTCGCGGCCGGAACGGGGGCAGAGGCGGCGGCGGCGGCGGTGGCGGCCACGAAGAGCTCCGGGGCCCAGACCGAAACTGGCGGGGATGGGGCAGGCGCCGAGGTCGTCGGGGAAGTTGAGACCGCGCAGTGCTGCTGCTGGGGCGGACCGTGCCGTCTGTGTCTGGGCTGGGGGCCGAGACAAGCGATCCGCGATCTGCCGGGAGCTGCTCCGCGCTTGTACTCGTCCCTAGCGATTGCGGCTGCGGCGGCGGCGGCGGCGGCGGCGGCAAAGGGGCCTTGGCTTAGGACGCGCGAGACCGGTCCCAGTTCGGAGGCCGCATCTGCTCCTTGCCTTCGTCTAGCCTGGCTTCTACCGTGCCCGCAAGGAGAGCCCGAAGTGGGTAAGAGGGACAGCCGGCAGGCAAGCAGGCAGGCAGGCGGGCGGGCAGCTGGCGGCCACTGGATCTTCAGCTCCCGAGCCGGAGCGGGCGGCGAGTTCCCTTGGCAACGGTCGCGTCACCGCAGTTCGCTCCGCCCCTTCCCTGTCCCAAGCCAAGAGGGCTCACCAGGATTGTGCGCACTGGCTGGTTCAGGAGAGGTGAGGATGCTCTTTCCCTAAGTGTGGGGCACACAACAGGCAGAAAGTAGGCATCAGGGGTGAGTCCTGCGATCGGCAGGGGGGGGAGGAAATGGCACGTGACATGGAGGTGACTGGGTTCTCTGGCCCATTCTCCGGTCGTTCCCCATTCCTAAGGACCAGACCCTCTGCCTTCGCTTGGATCCTAGGCACGCCCTCCTGTCCCATTTAGAAGGGCCCTTTAATCCCGGCTTCGCCCCGCCCCTGCGAGGGGAGGCACTGCGTGCGGGAGGTTCCAGCCCACGAGGACTTCTCGTGTCCCTCGCCAAGATGGCGGTTTCGCAGTGGCGGCCCCGGGGGTCCTGGCCGGGTAGAGGCGGCCTCAGGGGAAGGCCAGAGGAACCACAAAGGTTTTCTGGGGAAGGTAGATTCAAGGTGCTGGAACCGCCTTTTCCCCAGGTGCGTGGGGCACTGCTGATGCCTTGAGGCTCTCAGTACCAGTGAGACTGGATAGCCAAAATAAGCGGGGTGCCAGGCCCAGCGACATGGAGTGGTGATGAGGCCATGGAAAGTGGGTTGGAGCTTTCCGGAAGGGCACACTGCATGGCGTAGACAGTAATGTTGGAACTTTGTCCAAGGGTGATGGTGTGGGGGCCTCACAGAACAGGCGAATGAAGGTCACATCTTTCTTAGTCCCTTTATTAGGAAGGAAAGATGCTGACCTAGATTTACTAGGGTAATTTTTCTTTTTAATGAGTAATGTAAGTGTAGTGAAGAGAGGTCAAAAATTCCATTCCCTGTGAACCAGCAGAGAGCAGATTAAATGGGTGGTGGCGGGTTTTTGAGTAACCAGCATTTTTCCAGAGGAAGGACAGAACTGAAGAGAGCTTTTGTTCTTTCGGCCCTACTCCAACCCAGACAAAGTCAAGTCTGGCTTCCAGTGTGAGCTCCCACCAGAAACCTGTCCCTGTGCACCCGCGCAGGTCTGGAAGGGTCTTGGACAGGCATGGGGTAGAGTCAGAAAGTTTTTGTCCAATTATCACTGCTTCACTGATGTCCTAAGAGTGCAGCTGAGCCCAGACTCAAGCTGGGTACTGTGTTCCACCAAACTTATGGTCCCCTTGCTGCTCTGTGGGTCAGATGTCCCCTGCATTCTGGGACAGGTTCCATATTCAATCACTGCCTTCAGTGTAGTCTGGGCTGTCCCACCTTCACCCTGCCTGTCTCATCGTATACTCTGAGGGTATAAATAAGGGAACATAGTACACTGCCAGCGCCGACAGAACAGGAAGGTGTATGGGAAGCAGGGTGGCAGGGAGCACCACCGGAAGGGCAGCTGCAGTTCCAGACTTCAACATTTTAATGATCAAGTCTATATTTAGCAAGACAATGTGGGAGAAATAAAGAGGAAGGAAGGGGCAGGTGGTAAGAGGGCCTCAGAGGCACTGACACACTTTGCGCACTAGCTTCAGAGCCCTGCAGTCCCGGCCGGGGGGTCCTGGCCTTGTGCCCTTCGGAAGCCCCGCCAGGTGTCAAAGGAGATGCTTCAGTGGCTACAGTTCTGTGGCAGCTGCAGACCCCAACAAAGAGACATATGTCATCAGTTCTGTCCTTTAGTCTTCCTTCACTCTGCAGCTGGGTTAAAGGGGGCTGGCCAAGGATTTCAGGTGGGGTCAGTGTGACTGCAGGGTGACCACGACAGCCTTGGCTGTGGCGTTGAGCAAGGTGGCTGGAAGCCTAGCAGCAGGGAGTGCAGCAGGGATGTCTCTGGGGACCCTCTGCATGGGCGGGATGTTGGGGCCCTCCAGTGTGTCCAGGATCCCTGAAAGAAGGGTGGAAAGTGAGCAAGAGCTGGGTGGTCCTTGCCCCAGGCAGCTGTTCTCCCCCTCCCCGCACCAGGCCCCTGTCACTTACCCTCCACCACCTTGTGGTAGGCAAAATGCAGATAGAGCAGGAAGAGCATGTGCAGGGCAGCCAGGGTGCCACAGAGGAGCAGCCGCTGTGTGGGGCCCACAGTCCGTGACACCAGCACGGCCACCTGGGGCCACAGGAATACAGTTCAGAGGGCATGGCTCCAAAGTGAGCAGCGTGAAGATACTCCTCCCCAGAGCAGAACCATCTTCGGGATCCCCCCCCCCCCCCCGGCTTCCTCAGAGCCCTATGTGAGGATCTGCCTGAGCTCTGGGCTGCTTTCCCCACTCCCCAGGAGGACAGCCAGCTCCTGGATCTCCTGCCCAGCTTACCATGCGCAGGGTGGACAGCCCCCCCACCAGCAGCCAGAAGAGGTAGAAGAGGGCATGGAGGTGGATGTTGTAGGTGATAAACAGGACAATGCAGTGCCCAAAGAGGCCATAGCCCTAGGAAGGAGGAGGACGGAGGACAATCTCAGGTTGGGTTGGCCTCTAGACCCTCATGGGGACCCTGAGAAATAAATGGCCCACTGGCCAGCTTACCCCATTCCAGGCCCTGGAGCCCCAGGGCGGATGCAGACCAAGGCCTGGCTCCTGTCCTGAGACCACCCTTGCCCACCACCATGCTGGACTCCTTACCAGCAGTGCCAGCATCTGGAGCATGGTGATCTGGGCGTTGCACAGGTAGGCGAGGAAGTAAATGAAGGATGAGACGCCCAGCCAGTAGCCAAAGCAGGTGCCAATGGCTGTGCCCATCAGGGTGCCCTCCCGCTGTGGGGTGAAGGCTCTACTTAGTCCTGGGAGGTCTCTGATCCCAGCCTCGCCCAGGCTGTCCTCAGGACTGCTTCTCACTCACTCCCCCAGCTCCTCCTCAGGCAGCTTTCCACTCAGTTCGGCCACCCCCCGAAGTCCTCCGTCTGGCTTACGATAATGGTGTCGGACGTCTTCATCCCGTGGAGGAGGATGGCTACCAATGTGAAGACCAGCATGAGAGGTCCGTAGAGCTCACCTGCAATTTTCTGTCAATATACCAAGTCATTCAGGCTGGGGAGGACAATGGCTCTTCTGTTTGTTCCTTCCCAGGCTTTGCCTGGTGACCCACCCTCTTCCTTGGGGCTTTCCCCTGCTCTTCCAGTCATGCTACCCTCCATTCACCTGGGGGAAGTTGACCATCTTGACAGGGATCATGGACTCCAGGAGCCTGGGAGAGGAGAGGAGAGATGAGAGCAGAGGCAGCACTTACGAGGTTCTGGAGGGTCTGAATCTTACTCATCTCTCTAACTCCAGAGAACATGCTAGATGGCAAAGGGAGAAGAAGGTAGTAAAGACAGACAAGGAGGAAATCACTTCCTTGCCCCTAAAAATACTTCCAGGAAGGACAGCCCTCTGGTGCTGTGCTGACTGATGCAGCGGCAATTTGGAAAACTCAGGGAGCCCAGCTGGGTCTTGGGAAAGGGCTGGACAATGCACCTGTTTGGCCTGCTCCCCTACAAAAGGCAAACCTCACCAGAGAATGCCCAGAACGCTGAACTGTGATGGGGAAGCCCTGGGAAAGGTTTCAAAGGAAAGGTGGTACCCGAGGGAACCAGTGTGCCTCCTGCCTCTTCCTGCTTACCATTTTTCCAGGCACTGCTGAGCATTTTCTTGAAATATACTTGAAGTGGTACGAAAATTTCAGGGAGAAGAAATAAAAGTGCAAGTCCTACTGCTAGCTAGTTCCTAATAATACCTTGGAATTTGGCTACATTTTACTCTCTCTGGGAAACCCACCTTATCCCACCCTCTGGCTGGTGGGATAGGTAGTAGGACGGCCCAGACCCCCCCCGCCGCCCCCCCACCTCTGTGTCCCTTTATAGAAAATGAGTGCTCTACTATAACTGCACTCGAGGGCAGGGCTCCTGTCTGTCTTCATCACTAACGCAGACACAACTAGTAGAGTGCCTGGTGCAGAGCAAAAGCTGAATAGGTACTTGTGGAGTATACTGGGTATTTGGTAAGCACTGGTTAAATTAAAGCATGAGCAAAGAACCAAACCAAGATTAATTCTGGTTTTTGAAATGTCATTCAACAATTATGTACTGATATTCTGGTTCAGAGACTGTTCTGGTGCTAGGAATAAAAAGATAAACAAAACGCAGAGCCTACTTTTGAAAAGGTCTTTGGGGAGACAGAAAAAAGAAGAAGAGAGTACAGCGTGGCTGAAGTGTTATCTGTTGGAGGGAAACAGCTCTGTGGGAGCACCCGGAAAGGACAGACTGGGAATGGGGAACAAAGGAAATGACATTTGAGCTAGGGTTTGAGGCAAGACAAGTAGTTTACTAGATGGAAAAGAGGGAGGCAATGTGTTATGACCATGTCCTGTTCTTGGACTGGTAAGAGGAATGGTGTACCTGGAGCACAGGTATAATGACGACACTGGTGATGTCAAGAAGAGGGGAGTCTAAGGGCTTAGCCTCTGGCTGCAGTTTGGATGAAGGACTAGGTGTGAGGAGGGCAGCTTCCCTCAGGAGAAGGGTCCTCACCTGCTTCGCACCTGGGCAGGCTCCACATCAAAGTAGGGCCTCAGGATATCGATGTTGGCGTACAGGCTGAAGGCCCTAGAGGCCTGTCTCTTCCCTGCCTGCCACATCTGAAATAAGGAAGACGAGGATGGGGTGGGTGGGCATTGTGAAACTCCACTAGCTCTAAAATCTGTTGCTTATTTATTTTTTTAAGACTCTTTTATTTTTAGAAAGAGGGGTAGGGAGGGAGAAAGAAAAACATCAACGTATGGTCACTTCTTGCACGACCCCCCACTGGGGACCCTGCCTGCAACCCAGGAGTGTGCCCTGACAGAGAATAGAACTGGCGACCCTTTGGTTCGCAGGCTGGCATTCAATCCACTGAGCCACATCAGCCAGGGCTGCTCTGTTGTTTATTTTCTGTCAGGTTTCTACATGATTCTAACTGGACAACCAGGGATGACCTTCACCAACATCAACTCCAGGACCTGGGACCTCCCACGTATACTTTTACACCTGTCAGGCATCCAGTTTTGCTTACCTGATCAGCCACCTGCCGGCTCAGCTGTCCCTTAAAGCCCTTCATGCCCAGGAATTCCCCATCCTCATCTTCAGCAGCGGCTGCATCAGCATCTACTTCTTCCTCGCGCAGACGCTGATGCAGTTCACCCATATCCTCGAAGCTAGAGCCTGAAGTATCGTCCATGTTCTCCATGTCGATCACAGCTGAGCCCCCACCCTGTGAAAACAATAAGCTTTTAGTGTTCAGGACCTTTCTGCTCCAGCCTGTAAGCCCTTCTTGATTCATCCCTAGGCTTGGGGCTTTGTTCTTCCACTGCTAGGGACATGGCTTGAGATCGCCACAAATCATGCCACTCCTTCCCCTCATTCGCTCTCAGAACCTTGGTTGGTTGTCTCTTCTAGTCTAGGAAACCTACTCCTTATCTCCCACACATGTCTTTCTCCTACCTTCCCTGTCAAAGCTCCAAAGGGCTATAAAAATTGTCTACTCCTTTTGACTTTCCCAACCCCCAAACGAGACTGTGCATACAGCACGGTTTTAGCCAGTGCAAATACCTTTTCAGGCCCCGCCACGCCTGATCCCGACCGACCTCCTAAATTGTCTCGAAAAAAAGAGCGACTGGGCCCACAGACCAGAGGCCTTCTGGCTTGAGTGCAAGTCCGGCCCTTTCAGGTCAGCTCTGGTCCCACTGACTTTCGTGTGCACGAAGAGCCGTAGAAGAGGTGAAGTGCTGCAAATGGAGCAGACCTCCAGGCCCCGGAGGAAAGTCCCCGCGACGCTTCAGGGCGACTGCCAGCCCCAGGGCTGGGGCTGCCGGAGCCTTAAGGCTATTACCTGGATGTTTTCTTCGAACCCTCCCCATTCCGGGCCAGCTCCGTTTCGAGAGCCGCCGGCCGGCGCGGCCGTAGATGCCATGTCCCTCGAGGGCTCCCGTCGCTGAAGGCCGCGCTAATGCCGCACGCGGAGGAGTGGGAGAGATGTGGACCGTATAGAATAAGAGGTACAGGGGCAAGAGAGAGGTGGGATCAGCCGGAACGCAAAAAAGAGAAACCCGGATGTTTGGACAAAAGCGACTTCCGGAAGTTGGGGACGTGGACGTAGCCAGGGCAGAGTCTCGCGATATTTAACGTTCGAGGCGGGATGCGTTGCCACGGAGACGAAAGAGGTCGACTGGAACGCATGCGCCAGTTGCTACTTTAGTCACGTGGAAGGGTGGAAGATGGCGGCGACTCAGGCGGTGGAGGAAATGCGGAGCCGCGTGGTTCTAGGGGAGTTCGGGGTTCGCAATGTAAGCTCTGTGGCCTTGAGGTCGGGAGGGGAAGTGAGAGAGGGACAGGGATGAGCTGAGATCGGAGTAGGGATGAGCTTGGCCTCGGTGCCCCTTCGCAGACAACCTCGTCTCTCTTTGCTTTAGGTTCATACCACCGACTTTCCCGGTAACTATTCGGGCTATGATGATGCTTGGGACCAGGACCGCTTCGAGAAGGTGGGTGGAACTGGAGGTGTTCCGAGAGGGTTATGAGGATCAGACCATGTGATTTGAGCCGCCTGTGCTTCAGAAGCTTTCTTCGGAGACTTGTTTCCACCCTGTTCTGCGAACAGATGTTCAGTCTTGTTGGAAAAGAGCGCACGTAAACAAGCGATTATAGTATAATGTGGTAAAGGCAGTCGCTAGCAGTAAGGATGACGCGGGATGGGCTGCGGTGGGGGTTATCCCATCCCGCAGAGGCACTTAATCTAGATAGGGAAGGAGGGCTAACGTATGGAAGAGTTTCTGAAAGAGAAAACATCCGAATTGAGCCTGGAACTATGAGCAGAAGTTGAGAACAGCGAAGGGCGAGAAGGGACTAAGAGCAGAAACTAAGTCACAAAGGCTTGTGTGATTTGTGCTGTGGGAATGTCCAAACAGTTCATTATTGCTAGAATATGAAGTGGGTGGGCATGAATGGTAGGTAGTACTGAAATATCTTTTAGGGACTGTAGGTGGTAGAGCAAACGGGAGATACAAGGTAATTTTGGTGATTGCTTTGATCGGGGTGGTGTAAAACGACCTAATTTGGGGACTGAGGCATGATGGTGTCATTTAGTGATAAGGAATTGGTTTGGAAAATAATGATGCATCCAGTTTCCTGCAGATGCAGAAGTCTATCGGGCTAGTGGCATATATGCTTGAATTGAGATCAGAAGTAATAATTTTGGGAGTTGTTGATGCAGATAGTTGCTAAAACTATGAATGTGATTGAGGTCGCTCTGGAGGGAAAACTTGGGAAATAGTAGTATTTGTGGAGTAGGTAGAAGATAGTGAGTATAGAAAGATTCATCAGAGAAGGAAGAAAACCAAAAGATTGGTGCTCAGAAATCAAGGCACTAGAGTTTGAAAATGAGGGATCATATCAACAATGCCAAACATTGTACAGCAGAACAGTCTAACAAGGTAAGGAATGAGAAGTGTAAACTGGACTCAGCAGTATGGAAGCATGTTATCTAGTAGAATAGTCTGTGGATATTCTGGCTAGAAGCTATAATGCAGAGAAATGTGGTAACAACAGAAGTGTCCTTTGCTAAGTGATTGGATAAAGATGTACATGCATACAGTGGAATACTATGCAGCCATAAGAAAAGATGAAGTACTGCCATTCGTGACAATGTGTATTGGTCTTGAGAATATCTTGCTAAGCAAAAGAAGACAGAAAAAGTTAACCATGCGATTTCATTCATGTGGGGTAGAAAGCCGAAAGCAACAGATGAACAAACAAAAACTCGGGCAACAGTTTGGTGGTTACCAGAGGAAAGGGGGGTGAGGGGATATTAAAGGGGATCAAATGTATGGTGATGGAAGATGATTTGACTTTGGGTGGTGGACACAATGCAATATACAGATCACATATAGAAACATACACTTGAAATCTATATAATCCTTTTTTTTTTAAGATTTTATTTATTTATTTTCAGAGAAAGGAGAAGGGAGGGAGAAAGAGCAATGTATGGTTGCCTCTCACATAGTCCTCACCGGGGACCTGGCCCGCAGCCCAGGCATGTGCCCCAACTGGGAATCGAACCAGGACCCTCTGGTTCCCAGCCCGCGCTCAATCCACTGAACTACACCAGCCGGGCTTTTTTTTGTTTTGTTTTGTTTTTTTTGAGATCTATATAATCTTAGTAACCATTGTCACCTCAGTGAATTTAATAAAAGAATATGCAAAAAAAGTCCTCACTATTAAAAGAGATTTAATTTGACCAAATAAGGGGGGGTTGCAAAAAAACCCCAAACCTAATAAAGGGTTGGGGGAGAAATGAACATCTAATGAGGAACATCTCGGCAAAGAAAGGTTTTTGGGTGAGAGAGAATGTTAATACCTTAAGGGAAATGTGTGGGGCAGGGGGTATTGGCTGTACAGAGAGGAAACTTCATTTCGTGTTTTTCCTATCTTTTTAGAACTTCCGTGTGGATGTGATACACATGGATGAAAACACATTGGAGTTTGACATGGTGGGAATCGATGCAGCCATTGCCAACGCTTTCCGACGTATTCTGTTAGCTGAGGTATTGGTGGGCATGGTGGCAGGGGTGGAGTTGCCTGTGGACACCTTGCCATTACCTCAAGGTTTATTTTTCCTGAAGTTTTGTTGAGCTTTTTTCTCTTGCTCATTCATAAACTTTCAAGCATAAACATTTCTTCTAGGAAGAGGTCTCTCCCTATCTGTGTCAGCAGGTAGGGAGTAGATGGGAAATCTGTGATTGTTTTGTTGGGCAGGTGCCAACCATGGCTGTGGAAAAGGTCCTGGTGTACAACAATACATCCATTGTCCAGGATGAGATCCTTGCTCATCGTTTGGGGCTCATTCCCATTCATGCTGATCCTCGTCTTTTTGAATATCGCAACCAAGGTGAGAGTTTGAGAAAACGAAGTTTTGGGAAAAAGCAGCTCTCTTCTGCAGAGTTGATTCTGGAATCAGACTGCCTATTTTCAACTGGATTGACTTTACTGTATGACCTTGGCAAGTCACTCCTCTTTTGGTATATTAGTGTTTTTATCTGGGAGAAGAGCTTGCTCTTGCCCTACTTTAGTTTGTTAAGAGGATTAAATCAGGAGTGAGTGTTAGCACTCGGTATGGTTGTTGCCTGGCCTTCAGATGTGCACTAGTCCTCTAAGAGCTTCTGTTTTGTGCAGGAGATGAAGAAGGCACAGAAATTGATACTCTGCAGTTTCGGCTGCAAGTCAGGTGCACGCGCAACCCCCATGCTGCTAAAGATTCCTCTGACCCCAGTGAACTCTATGTGAACCACAAAGGTAAGTATTGGTAGCGTAGGAGAGCCCACCTGTTGGTGGGTGCTAGTTTTACGGATCGAGGTCTTCTGATGTGCTGCTTTCTCCAGTGTACACCAGGCACATGACATGGGTCCCCTTGGGGAACCAGGCTGACCTCTTCCCGGAGGGCACCATCCGACCAGTGCATGATGATATCCTCATTGCTCAGCTGCGGCCCGGCCAGGAGATTGACCTGCTCATGCATTGTGTCAAGGGCATTGGTGAGAATCCTGTGGGCTGCCCTGGATAGTAAGGTGGTTTGAATACAGTTGGGTGATGTGTGACTAAGGGACCCAGCTAAGATGTCACTGACAGGCAGAAAATCAGCAGGCCTTTGGGAATGTCAAGAAGGGTTTTCCCACAGGCTCTGATTTCCCTGTAGGCAAAGATCATGCCAAGTTTTCACCCGTGGCAACAGCCAGTTACAGGCTTCTGCCAGACATCACCTTGTTGGAGCCTGTGGAAGGGGAGGCAGCTGAGGAGCTGAGCCGGTGCTTTTCACCTGGCGTTATTGAGGTGCATGAAGTCCAAGGTATGTATTTGGGATACTGTTCGGGTCAGGACCTAAAGAATATTTTCTTTGAAGGTGGCAGAGAGAAAGCTCTGAGCTCATGTTTATAACACTGTGTTTTCATTAGGTAAAAAGGTGGCCAGAGTGGCCAATCCCCGGCTAGACACCTTCAGCAGGGAAGTCTTCCGGAATGAGAAGCTAAAGAAGGTTGTACGGCTTGCTCGGGTTCGGGACCATTATATCTGTGAGTATGCAGTTTGCGGGGGGTTAGAGTTCTTTGGTGCTACAGCTTTCTTGCAGAGTCCAGGTGTGAAATATGGCAGTAACTTACACAGGAGCTTCTGTAAGCCCTGTCTGGGCTAAAATGTCTCTTTCCTTCTCAGTCTCTGTTGAGTCAACGGGCGTACTGCCACCAGATGTGCTGGTGAGTGAAGCCATCAAGGTACTGATGGGGAAGTGCCGGCGGTTCTTGGATGAACTAGATGCAGTTCAGATGGACTGAGGCTTGCACTAGACTTACTGGCTTGGCGGGGCTTGGACATTCTTGATGCAAGCTAAAGATTCTGGGTTCTGACCTGTTGCCACTGGACTGCTATAGAGCCCAGTAGGATTAAGTGTCCTGAGTTTCTGGGACAATTGTAGCTTTATTTCAGTCAATACATTTTGTTAAATGTGTCACAGAATGTGATTATGCCTTTATAAGGCCTTCATGTAAATAAATTCACATCTAAACACAAATTGTTTTGTCTGAAACTACTACTTCAGTTTTGGTCCACAAATACTGGGCCTTGTCTCAAAACAGGTTTGGCACTGACAGACAGGAACATTGGGCTCAGATGTCATTGCAGGTCTGGGCCAAGTCCCTCTGAAACTTCAAGAGAAACACAAAACTGAGGTGGTCACAGTCAGACTGCACAAAAATACTGTGTGCCAGTTAAGCTGTCTCTTGGATACTGGAGGAAGTTGCTGATGAAAAAGAGTGGTCCCTAGCAGTCAAGTTACATTGTTATCAAGAACTGTATGAAGAACAGCAGCCTCTTTGGACTGTCCCCAGGGTCACCAAAGACCACTCTTACGAATGGAATGCGCTGCCTGGGCTACACGTGTTGAGGATAGAAACCTTTCTAGCTGGCATACTGTTTCAGGATGCTTGACAGAGCAGGTCCATCAGTCAGCCCTTCCTGTCCTCTCATGAGGAACAGTAACCCTGAAGTATGTCACTAGTTTGAAAAACACAGATGGGGCTCTTTCTGTATGAAATTGGGATTTTTACTGACATGCAGATGTGCTTTAGAGTTACGTTTCTACAAAAAGGTTCTATAAACAATAGAAAACTTCTAGCATGAAGTCACAAGATGTTAAAAATAGTACAACACAATAGATACAACTATGTCCTCCATAGCCCCAACTACAGAGGAGTAGGCAGCTGACACATTTGGAGGGAACCTTGCTTTGAGATGGCCTTCACAGTTGGTAAGCTCAGAACACCACTCAGGAAGTGTGGGGTGGGCTCGTGCCACAGAAACAGCTATACTGCACACCGGGTCCTGTTTCCCTGGTTTCACCTTCCTGAGCCTCCCTGCCTGGGGAACAGCATGTGCTAAAAGCTGTAGCTTCTTCCATGCTGTTCCACTCAGTCCTCACTGAAACCCTCCTCAGTGGGTTGGATCGATGACAGGCCTCTCTTTGTGCAGAACACATGGACTCACACACACCATATGGTTTCTGTATGGATTAAGCTTGCCTATGGTGAGCAATGACCTCAAGGCTAGGGTCCTGCATCCATGTCACCTATGCTTATAGGACCATCCAGTGATCTCAGGTGGGCTGGAGACTCACAATAGAAAGGCATATGTTCTTTTGGAAATGGCCCATGACAGAAATGACCAGGGACCTGAAAGACCATAAGATTTTTGAAGGCACCTGGACTCAGCTAGCCCTCAGAGAGACCAGTGGCTTTGCTAGCTGTTTGTCACAGATGTAGCCTAGTTGGTCTGGATTATCCTTAGATGCGAATGGCATCACTTGACACTAGGTGGGGTACTGTGGCTCTTGTGTCTGAATGGACCCTGGAGCTGGGAAAACCACATTGAGAGGTCATTTGTGGAAGGGCATGTGTGGGTTCGTAAGGGGATGTTAGCACTACAGATGCTGACTCAGCCCCAGTCCCTGAAGGTACTATACTTAACACTGCGTCCAGAGTTTTGCAGAAGCCTGTACTGTGGACCCCATCAACTGACCAGATTCTTGTTTAAAACAGAGAAAACTGGCCAAATTCTGTTGAGCACTCAGCACCTGACCTAGACATGCCCCTGGTGGATGGGAAAGGCTCCCTGCCAGCACAGGAGCCCAGTGGGACTTGCAACGGTCCAGGAGAAACACTTGGGCACAAGTACCTCAGGGTAGAGCCCTTGCCACAAGGCCTGTTAGTTGGAGTGCTAGGTATAGTGCCCCCTACTTACCACTCTGCACAGGTGTATGGCTGCACAGGGGCAGCAGGGCTTGGGGAAAAGGGCTGCTCTGCTCTAGCTCTTCTCTTGGAAAAGCCAAAACTCCAAGTAGAATGGTAGATACCTGGGAGGTCTAGACAGCATGGTGTAAGCCCTGACTCCCTTTCCTGATACTTCAGTATAATCACTTCTGGCCCTGCACAGGGCCCACTCTCCAGCTCCAGACCTGGATCTCCCCAGGCCGACAATGGTCGTGAGTGGGGTGGCAGTGAAGAGGGGCCTAGGGAGTAGCTACGAAGAAGAAGAGATGACAATAAAGGCCAAGATAGGATGCCCAAAAGCTTGATTCAGGGTTCAAAGATGGTGGCGAGGCCACCCTCCTCATTGTCCAGCACCTCCGTCTCCAGTACTGGTTTTGATTTTTTGAAAAGTGAGGGAAGATTCTTAATGTGAACTTCTTTTCGGAACTGCTCTCCCAAGGGTTTCTGTGGAAAACAAATGAGAGAGAACTAATGCCGGACCCTGAGTAGTGGGTTGTTTTGAAAATCATCTTACCATAATGGCCAGTCACTACAGCTGGTCTCTGGTTTGCCTGAACCCAAGGTCTGAGAGGACCACAAGGTGTCAGGAGCACAAAGGAAGGTGCATGACCTACCCCAATGCAACCAGCAATGAGGCGTTTGAATTGGTCCTTCCGGCGCTTATCAGCAGCTTTCTGAAGAGAGGGGTTCAAAAGCTTGCAGTCAAACTGGTCCAGAGAGTCTTTCTGTATTTCAGGGATCTGCTCCATAACAGCTCTTATCTCCAGGTACCTGGGACGCTGAGAAGTGAGGACAAACCCACTCAATGGGATAGGTTTGGGCCCTGCCACTTGCCCCATTCCGTGCCACACCCACACCTCAGGCAGCACTGGCAACTTGGCAGCTGCCTACATTCAGGACAAGGCCTCGGTGAGTGGGAGCAGCTGTGAAGGGTGACGCCGTGGCCGTCCTCCCCACTCACCAGTGCCTCGTAGATCTGGAAGGCCAGGTGCACCAGGGAAGCCATGCAGCCGTCGTGCTGCCCGTGAGTCTGCAAGCCCTTCAGCACGCTGCTGAAAAGCCACGTCACGGCATCTGAGAGCAGCGTCCCTGACAACACCTGGGGAGACAGCTGTGCTCAGGGCCAAAGCGGGACTCCAAAGACCCCAGTACCCCAATTCTTCCAAATGATTCAGTCAATCCTTACAACCCAAACTTTTCAAGAAGGGGCAAATAACCATACTTGTTTGAGGAGGGGCCAGCAGAGCTGTGTGGTTGTCCTCTGGCAGGACAAAGTATCCTTCCAGGCCAGGGAGTTGAAGGCTGTAATTAACAGCGCCGTACAGACATCCTAACGGAAAAGGATGAAGGGTTACCATGGGAAAGTAGGCCCAACTTTCTCTGAGTATTCTTAGGCATCAGGAGCTGCAGTTTCAATACTAGGTAAGCAGGAAAACGATAAAAGAAAAGTGAGTTTATTTCCTCACTATGAAATCAGGCAGTCAAAAAGAAGAAAAAACAACCAATATAGAAAAGGAAACCTATGCGTAGGAAGAACCAAAGCTCGGGCCTGGAAGAGGCCAAGTGTGAGAAGTTGGCATCAGTGTGCCACCGAGTTATTCTGAGAGCCTTTGCCCCTGTCAGCAGGGGCGACACCGTGGCCTTGAGTTTTTCTCACTGTTTTCTGGGGCTCTAGGAATCAGGAACTTAACTCATGTAGAGTATTGCCCCCAAACTTTTTTTTTTAAGATTTTATTTATTTTTTAGAGAGAGGGGAAGGGGGGGAGAAAGAGAGGGAGAGAAACAGCAATGTATGGTTGCCTCTCACGTGGCCCCCACTGGGGACCTGGCCTGCAACCCAGGCATGTGCCCTGACTGGGAATCGAACCAGTGACCCTTTGGTTCCCAGGCCGCGCTCAATCCACCGAGCTACACCAGCCAGGGCCCCCCCAAACTTTTTTGAAGGCATTGCAGCATGAGAACAGCGGCAGCTGGCTCCATGGCCAGGAATGGAGAAAGCATCACCTGTGCCCTCCACCCACCTCGTGCTTCATTAGGCATTTGCCCAGGTCTGTAAGTTCCGCCATGGCCGAGGGGGTTACCTCGGTGGCCATCATCTCTTCATCTGTAAGCAGAGAGCAGAATGTTAAACTCCAACCTCTTAGAACAGAAAAATACCCTACCCTGCCAGAAGCCCACAGAGCAGAGTTGAGCACGCTGGGCTGACTGTGGTGGAGTGTGGAAAGGGTGTGGAAGCCACTGCCCACGGCAGATCTAGAGATCATGTAGCTGTACACTTGGGAACGGTGGGAATGAGTTTTTCTGGACAGTTACTTAAAAAGCTGCAAATGGTGAGGATCTTTTGTCGTCGAACAAATATTTGAGGACCCACTGTAGTGGACACTAATTTAGTTACTGGGGCAGCTGACATTTCAATGCGGGAGACAAGTAATGAATACATAAATAAATTGTAACATCATAAAAAAGTCATTAGGACTTCCTAAGATGGCGGCATAGGTGAATGCACCGTACC